>VMDR010005353.1:0-52349 GCA_007922815.1 Macrotus californicus
TTTAGCCAAAAAAACCCAAGAAAACTATGTAATGAATATGGCAAAGGGATAACACTCTTCAAATAAAAAGGAATTCATTAAAAGACAAATGCTAAAGCATGTAAACAGATAATTCACAAAGGAAAAACGATTGTTAGACATGCAAAAAATGTCTAACTTCAATAGAATGAAAGTGAGTGCAAATTAAAACAATAATGAGATAGCATTCTCCGCATCCCAAGCACGTGGACATCTCACTTCCCAGTGAGGGACGGACTGTGCACAGCTCCCCGAGACTTCTCACTCACACTGATGAGAACAGGCCTTGGCATGGCCTTTCTGGATATTAATTTGAAAAATGCCACTTAGATTAAAAATTCCTTTTTTATTTTAAAAATGTTCTTTTCCTTTGATTCAATCATTCTTTTTCTGGAATCTGTCCTAAGAAATTAATCAGAAATTTGGACAAATATCCCTGTGCCATGTTGTTTATAGTAGCATCATTTATAATAGTGAAAAGTAAAAAGGAATAAAGAAAATAAGTACAAAATTAAAAATCAACCCATCACCCAGAGATAACATTTAAGCATTTTCTTTTAAGCAAACAAACAAAATAATTGAAATAATGTTTGCCCATCCATTCTACTTGACATTCCACTTAGAATATTCCCCATGTTACCAAAACTCTTTAAAGTGTCCTTGATCATATAACAGCTCACAAAGACCCACAATTTTCTCAATCACTCCCCTAGTTTTAGAAGGTCTAATTGTTTCTATAACAGCATGTAATATGGTTGTAATAAAAGAATAAGTTATTTCTATTTTTTAATGCTTTTGTGTGTCCATACGAAACAGTTCTAATTAAGAATAGAGCTGAATCCGGAGGACTCCCTCTGTGGAGCACGTACCAGAGCTCTCCAAGTTGCACAGAAGTAAGATGTCACTTGGTGTCAACTGCTCTTATATAGAATGTCATACAACCACCATTTAGATCATTTCACTCAAAATTAGAATTGTATAGAAAATTGCTCTTCTAGGCCCTAATTGCTATGCCACGTATTTTAAAAAATCACAGCACATTAAATATGTATATATGTTATACATGTCATCCCAATGAGTCCCTGGATGATAATTAGTTTAATTTTCTGTCTCCTGAATTATTAGCTTGTTTGAGTACAAAGTGGGAGTAAACACTGTGTGGTGACTGCTAAGGACAATGAAGGCTGACACCACCTGGAGTCTTTAGAGCACACCCAAGGGTGTCTCCATGACACCATGTCCACACACTGGGCAGAAGACCAGGGGTCCAGGGCTTTGGAAGATGGTGACTTCTGAACTGAAATACAGTAGTTGAGAAAAATAACTTTACCAAATTCCCTATGAAAAATAATGCCTTTGCCCCATGCAGGTCACAGGCATTGGACACACCAAGACAATGCAATGCAAGGGGACAGTGATGTGAAAAAGAAAGTATGACATTCTGCATTAAACAAACACAGGTTGAAAATAACTAGTGGAACTGTCCAGCTTTAAAACCTGCCGTCCACAGGTGAAGTATAATCACTCTGACATTTCCATTTTGTTGATGATTCAAGGTCTTAGATTTGGACT
Source organism: Macrotus californicus (assembly GCA_007922815.1). Taxonomy (NCBI): domain Eukaryota; kingdom Metazoa; phylum Chordata; class Mammalia; order Chiroptera; family Phyllostomidae; genus Macrotus; species Macrotus californicus. Next base: position 1,591 of record VMDR010005353.1, read on the forward strand.
TAAACATAAATGTTATGCTTCCTGGATTGTGAATATCCAATTTCATTTATACCATAGTAGTTAAAAAATTCTAAAATATTCAAGAAATATGCAGAATTTATTTCTTTTAAAATGTCTTTTGAATTCCATCCAATCTACGGTCTTCAGAGTCTCTGTCCACTTATTTCTTTCCAGAATCTAGACCCCCTAACCTAGGTCAGGAGGGATTGCTTCCCCCCAACACTAGCCCTGTCTCTTCCTTAGCAATGCTACTGCAGGGATGGTGCATAAGAGCAACGCTCAAATGAGAATATTTGTGATTAAGGTTTCTTTAAAAACACATGCCAAGGAAATATGGACAGACTGCCCCAAAACCCTCACATTCCTCATACCTAGGAAGCTCCCTAAGAATGCTTGCATTGACAAGAGCTTCCTGAAAGGAAAATCCAATAAAATCAGTACTTTAAATTTAAAGGAAATTATTTGGAATTTAGTTTGCTTTGAAATCTTATAATGAGTACAACATTTCAAAAAAGAAGTTAAATTATAATAGACTTCAGAGCTTAGCTCAAGATTTGAGCTATCAGGGTGGGGGGGGTGTAGGGAGGAGATGGGACAACTGTAATAGCATAATCAATAAAATATAAAAAAAAAGATTTGAGCTATCAAATGATCATCAATCACAGACCAGACATCTTAGTTTACCAGCAGTGAAAGACCCTTGACAGCTGACACCCTGTTTCTGTTGAGTCCTGTGGAATCCACTCAGTATTTTTATAGACCCCGGATACTCCATAACTCACAAATAGTTCTTTTATGACAGAACATTCAATTAACCACCTAGGCTGAAGAAAATTTTTGTGAAAAATTTCCAAGGGTTTCTGATTATGGGTAAATGAAACAACATTCCACTCTGTTTCTTGCATAGAATGCAGCTATAAAACCTGTACCCATGCATGGAGCAGCTATATGAAGGTTCTGAGAAGTAAACAGTACCAGGAGAATTGGGGAAGAAGACCTGAATTTGAAGTGCCACCAAACCAGCAAAGGGTTTACTATATTTTTTTCCTCTGTTATTCCCAGGCTACATGCAGTGTGAAGCCTGGATTGGCATTGGTGTGGTCAGCAAGAGCTCCAGGAAGCCTTCTAGTTCTGGCTTCAAGGTGGGAAAGGAGTCTGCCAATGTTCACAGTAAGTGGGGAAAATACTTCATATTTTTTAACTTCTCCAACCCTTCAAGTAACAACCCATGCTAACCTGTAGGTACCTAAAAGTTCTGAGATAAAAGAACCTTCCCCTCTAATCAGAGGAGTCATTGCCTCACAGAGAAAAAAAAGCCCTGACACTTTTTTTCTCTTTCTGTTCTCTTGTTGTTTGGACCAAGAAGCTGGCACAACCATGGAAAGTGTGCAGCAGCATGACAAACAAAACCCCAGATTTCTGGCTGTAGCAATGAAAAACAAAAGAACGAGAAAGTACCAGGGAGAGCTGGGAAATAAAGAACTCAGCAAGCTACTGCATAATATTGTTTATGGAATCTTGGACTCACCCACAGGCTGCTCGTGCGTCAGTCTGACCCTAACCAGCATATCATTGACTTTGACCTGGAAAACATGACTGATCACTGCTCAGGTCCCGGAATGGCCGGTGGGTCGAGCACAAGCAGAGCAATCTGAATTGCACTGCAAAGGCTTTGAAAACCAAACTGACATTGGAACCACAACTCAAAGAAAGTCAGTTAGATTGTGGCTTAAACCTAACCCAATCAATTGCCTGCTTAAACAAAAATATTGACATTCTCTATAGGACCTAAAGAAGGCCCAGAGACTTAAAACACAATATTCAAAATGTCCAGAGTAGAATACAAAATTATTCAGCATCAGAAGAACCAGGAAAGTTTCAACCTGCATAAGAAAACACAATCAACAGATGCCAATGACACATGTGTTGGAATTTTCAGGAAAAAACAGCTTTAATAAAATTATTATGGAAATACTGCAAAAAGTGAGGGCAAATGCTCTTGAAAGGAATGAAATGACAGAAAGTCTCAACAAAGAAATATATGATATGAATTAGAACCCAATGGATGTTTTAGAACTGAAAAACCCACCACCACCACCAACAATAACAAAACACCTGTATAGATGAGCTCAGTTACAAAATGGAAATGGTAGAAGAAAGAGTTAATAAACTTGAAGATAGATCAACATAAATTATGGGTCTTTCCCCTCTTTTTTTGTGATTAATGTGCATTCTACCAGAGTCACAAAAGGAGATGAAAAAGGCTACAGAGAAGAAAAAATATTTACAGAAATAATGACTGAAAATTTCCCAAATTTGTTAATAGAAATAAACCAACAGATGCAAGAAGCTCAATGCATATCAAACAGGACACATCTAAAGAAATACATGCCCATATATCATTATCAGCTTGCTGGTGAGGAAAGGCAAAGAAAAAACATCTCAATTGATGATTCAAATGACTGTGCTTTCTCATCATAAAACACAGAGACCAGTTGGAAGTGGAACAACATGTTAAAGAGCAAAGAGAAAAGAACTCTCAACCCAGTATTCTATATCCAGTGGAAATATCCTTCAGGAATGGAGGTAAAAATAAAGAAATTTTCAGATGAACAAGAGCATTGAAATTCACTGTCAGAAGGCCTGCTCTAAAATAATTTTTAAAGACAGTTCCTTGGGGAGAAAGAAAATAATATCAGAAAAGAACTTAGAATATCAGGAATGAAGGAATGATAAATATCTGGGTAAATATAATACATAATCTTACCCCACTTTGTTCTTAAAAAGTGTTTCTGATGGTTGAAAACAAAAATTGTAACATGTCTGATGGAAAGTTCAGTATAGGTAGATATGTAAACTCCAAGCAAGAATGCAAAGTGAAACTGATTCCTCAAGATAACACCGATGATGAAAGACATAATAACATAACCTAAATAGTCCCACTGAAGACACTGCATTCGTAATTTAAAACTTTCTGGAAAAGAAATCTGGATGGCTTTATTGACCTATTCTACCAAACACTTAAAGAAGAAATATTACTGCTTCTACACAATCTCTTCCATAAATTAAAAGAGAAAGGAATACTTCCCAGCTTATTTTATGAGGCTAACATTACCCTGATATGAAAACCAGTCAAAGACATGAGAAGGAAAAACAAAACAAAACAAAACAAAACAAAACAAAACTCTCGAGTCCAATAAGTCTCACGAACTTAGACACAAAGGGCAAGCATGAGGAGGTTTTTGGCATGACCAAGCCGATCTGTATGTTATTGAATGTGTTAGTGGTTACATGAATCTACGAATGTTAAAATTCATAGAACTATATACGTCCAAAAGACAATTTTACTGTATGTTAATTAAAAAAATAAAAATTAAAAAGAAATGAAATCTTCTAGGGCTACAACTCTCAGACTTCATGAATTAGCAAGCTTCAACATCTGCAAAACCATGTGATAATTTTTCAAAATAGCATGACATATGATACAATGTAAGGCAAGGAAGTTGAGGGTCTCTTGGGAAAAGTTTTCCTTTCTCTTAAAAGGGATCACACCTTGCTTTGAATCTTGTCCTGTGGGGATGTGGTAAGTGACAGCCGTCTTGTCTTCACAAGATGAAGCCAAGAAAACTGCAGAGTTGCTGACTTAAAATTCTGACATCTTGAGTGGCTGGATTGACCAGCCAGGAACTTGTCCTACCTCCAGACTTGTCATGAGAGTTAACAAAGCCATGTCATTTCATGTGCTGGCAGCTAAAAAAGTCTAACTTGGATGATTCAGTTGAATGTACATTGAACTGCAATGCACAGCTTTTATAGATGAATTGGACACATGTTTTCTTGTTAATAGCAAATAAGAAAAAAAAGCTTTTCTTTATGAAAATTTCTATGAACTGTCAAGATGCAATTGAACCTTTTACTGGGAAAACTACTCAAAGCCAATTAATGTAATATAAAACTAATCACTTTTGGCAGGTACTTTTGTTTTCCAGATGGACAATTCTAAACAACTCTGTTAGACTGGGCAACCCATCCAGTTAAGTGGGAGAGGGTTTTGTAGCCAGCTCATCCTGATAAGCTGTGATGATGTAATTCCATTGAAAATTGTATATTTTGCAATAACTACATTATGTTAATGTAGAAACTGGTGTTTGTAAATCCTGACATCAAATCTTTGAACTCAAGGTCATCTCCTCACACCCCAGGATGCAGAACCCCTCGCTGCCAAGTGTGTACCAGCTCAGGCACTCAATTCATCCCAAACTCTTCTTTGAAAAAAAAATCCTGGTCTTGCTTTTATGTGGTTCTGGGACCATTTAGTTTGGGCATGAACACACATCAGGCAATTACATTTTAACAATCTTGGTCACTTACACATTTGGAATCTTTTAAAAAAGTGAGCCACCTTTAAATCGACAACAATATATCTTCAAGCTTGGCCAAAAAAAGAATTCTTAACTCTTAGCTACGAGTCCTAAGGCACATTCCCACTGCATTCCAGTCTCCTGTAACCTGCTGGAAGTGTTAGTAGCAATGGCCCTCCTTCCTTTACATCAGACCCTGCCTTCACAAAAGAGGCCTCTACCCCTGCCCTTGTTCTAGTCCTGGGGGCTACCCTGAAACTGTTTAATTCTTCTTTAGCAATGGCAGCCTTCAAATATCAAGCAGCAACCTAAAATACGGGGTCTGGAACATATAATGTCCCTTTTTTATTATAAAATCTTTAATTCTCTAACATAACAATATCACACTCAAGCACACCATATGACATGTTAGGCGAAATGTTCAAATTCAAACTATAAATTACTGCACCCATATTATTACCCTACCAACCACACACTCAACAGGCATTACTTCTGCTGGACCCTGTATTTGAAGACAACTATCCTGTCTTCCTGGAACCTTCTCTATAAAGCAAGCATTCCCAATCCTCTCTCTGATTCATTACAGAACATGCTCTGGAGTCCAGCTGGGACCCTGGTCCTGTCTTCTGCCTTGTTTCTATGGGATCTTAACGTCAGGAGACCAGAACTGAACCCCATAATTCATCTGTGATCTAAACAGCAAGGACAGAGGAACATAATCGATTTTCTCATTATACAATACCATCAACAGCACAGCCTGGAAGCACAATTTCATCATCCTGTGGCTCCACAACACACCCCGTGCCAAGCACCCGCACCTGTGCTGGAAGTTGTTCCTCTCTTGTCATGCTTTCGCCTCCTGCTCTTGTGTAGTTGCTTGTTTAGGTGCAAGTACAAGACCTTACAGTTGTTTCTGCTAAATATCAGCTTGTTGGATTCAGCCTAATTGTTCCAGCCTGTCAAGACCTTTTTGGATCCTAATTACATTGTGCCCTGGCTTCAGCAAATCACAGCTCAAATTTTTGAATAAAATAAAGTTGGGGACAAAGCCCTGTAGCGTGTTACTGGGAGCCTTCCCTAGAGCAGTTATTCTCCCAGTTATAAATCGACCTAATTGCAGTAACAAGCCCTTTACTTTCACATACTGAAAGCAAACTGGTCCAATGACTTGGTGAGACCCAGACGCACTCTTGTGCAGGGCAGCCATTTTCACCCCTTTCCTGTAGATTTATATGGTTTCAATAAAAGCAAATGTTTCCATGGACCAAGTATCCTTTTCTTCTTCCTGCTGTCTGACCAAATGCAATCATACGTGACTTCACCTGCCTTTGGCGACCATCACTCTGTGAGTTTTAAGGATTCAAATCTTTGACAGAAACAATAGTAAAATTATGATGGAATTCTGGGTGATCTGTCTTCTGCAAAGTCCAGTGGAAGTGCCAGAAATCAGTGAGGACCAACCTTTGGAACCCTCCAACCCCCCCCCCCCCGCCGCCTGCTCTAAGGATATATGTTTGTCTGGGGGGCCTAAAGACACATAGAAACTTTTAAAGGAATCTTGAGGGTCATTATGGGTATTGAACACCAGCAGTGGAAAGGGACAGAAAGTCTCAGGATCTGAGGAGTTCAGGTTCAGAGAACTCCAGGCACCTATTTCAGAAGAGGACTCTCCACCCGTGGAAAGACTTAGGAAACACGGCAGCATTAGATCTACACCTTTATCAGTCACTTTGACTACAGTGATGATAACGTTAGCTTATACCTTTGATCACTTATGTGCCAGGCACTATTCTAAGAAGTTTACATGTCTAATTCACTTAATTTTCACAACAACCCTTTGAGGTAGGTACTATTTTTAACCCCCAATTACAAATGAGAAAATGAGGCACACAGCAGCTAAGAGCCCCTGAAGAGGGGATTACTTAAGTACTTATTCCTTCAAGTAAGACTGGTCTGAAGTGGAAAGAGAGGCTACTTCTGCATTTTGGTCCAGTGATGGGGAGACAAGGAAATAGAAGCAGAAATTCAAGGTGAGCCTGAAATCTAGAGCCAAAATGGATCTCTTACTCCTTTTCCATGACCCTCCCAAGCATCCAAAGCACTCTGGAAAGCAATATTTTATAGAGAAAACATTTAAAAAATGTATCGGGCATTGCTCAAAACAAAATAAAACAAACAAACAAAAAGTCCAGGGGACTCAGTTAATGAATCACTTTGCTAGGGAGGAACTGGCCTGGGCTGCCTGGTGATGTACTCAGTGGCCTGCCTCTGCCATGTGTCCATGGTGGCACACTGTCCACACCGGTCCTGATCCAGCAGAGGCCAACCCCAGGCCACCTCCTGCTGCCTCTCTCAACTGCATAAAGTGGCAAATACAAGCCAGGGGTCAGGGACAAGGAAAGTCAACCAATTCTACTCCACCTCACAAACTTTGTGGTGCATCTTAATTTTCATCCCTCTCTGCTTTAATATGCACTACATGTTAGTTATGGCTTACACGTTGCCTCCCCTGCTAGACAATGGTTTAAACTAGATGAATTCAGTATCCTCATTATCACCAACCAACATGTGTCTACAAGTTCACGCACAAATATCATCCTGAATCAAACCTCAAATCATCACTTTTGGCTAAAAAAGGAAAAATGAAGGGGAAAAAGAGAAACTGCCCTACTTTTTAAAGCACACACTTCCATCTGTAAAAGATTTTCAAACATATATGACATTCATTTATTCATAAATTACATGTATAACTATTTACTTGTCAAATATTAGCTAAGTTCAGTTTTCCCTTAATTTTGTATTAAAATAGATATGAGGAAGTTCTAGTATTTCCTTCCCACACCTCCGTGGGTATTTTCCACACTCTGGACCCCACTGGTGTGCACCATGATGAAGTTGAAGGGATCCCGGACGATAATCAGAGCCTTAGCGTTAAGTGTTTATCGACCTGGGCCAAGTCACTCCTCTTCTTTCTTCCTCATTTTCCATATTTTTCTATTGAACTGATACTTATTTAGCCACCTCACACATGGTGGTACAGATTTAAGCCAGAATGTCAGTGCAAAACAATGCCATTTTCATTATCATGGTTGTCATACTGATGATTGTGGACAAGGTGGGGAAAAAGACACACTGAGCACTCTCAGCAGGAGACTGTTCCTAAGTTGCAGTAGAGTTCAGAACTATTTTCAAGTACAGTCATCGGCCACCAAAGGAGGTTGTCATCGAGACAGACTGCATACACAATGGTAATGAGTCCCATAGGTTACAATGGATTATAAGCAAAAAGTTTGCAATGTTGAAAAGAAAAGGCTGAACCCCACTATGATGCTAAATTTACTTACTGCTAGCTCTGGGCAGTTTATTTATTTTTTTCATTTTTAATTACTTTATTGTTGTTCAATTACAGTTTGCATTTTCCCCCCACCACAACCCCCCCACCCCAGCCAATCCCACCCCCCTCCCCTGCTCCCACCCTCCCCCTTGGTTATGTCCATGTGTCCTTTACAGTGTTTCCTGGAAACCCTTCCCCGCACTGTTCCCTCCCCCTTCCCCAACAAAATACAACCAGAGACATTGAAATTAAGAACAATCTAACAATGGCCAGAGGGGAAGCTCTGGGCAGTTTAAATGGACCAGAGAGCTCAGCATGCTGTCCACCTGCCAGCCATGTGCCTGCCCAGGGCTAGAGCCTGCAGTTAGAGAGGACAGAGAGGAGCAGGCTGGGTGGGGGAGGGGATCCCAGGAGTCCACCCTAGTCTCAAGCTTCCGGTCTTTTAATCTCTGCTCTCCCTTTCCTTCCCTTTCTCTTCCTTCCCTCTCTCCCTCACTCCCACGGACATCTATCCTTCCTCCAAAGGTGCCTCCCTCCACAGCCCTTCCCCTGCCCTCCAAGACACTGGTGCTTACACTTGCACAGACACACACTTTATCTTTTATACCATATTTTTTACTCTACTTTCTCTATTTGTTTAGATACACAAATACTTACCATTGTGCTACACTGCCTACAGTATTCAGTGCAGTAACCTGCTGTACAGGTTTGTAGCCCGGGAGCAACAAGGTATCCCACAGAGCCTAGGTGTGTAGTAGGCTGTACCATCTAGTTTGCATAAGTGCACTGTGTGACACTCACATGTCACATTTCTCAGAACACATCCCCACCGTTAAGTGACTTAGGACTGTACAGTGAAAATCACTTCCAGATTAAGGGTAATTTGAATAGTCAACCAGAGCAGCAGATGTCAAAGTTCATGGGGAGGTCAGGTGACATTGAGGAGTGGCTGAGGACACGTGTTGAATTACAGACTGCATCAGAACCACCCCGACCTCGTTCATGAGAACTCTGACAGAGGAATGGGCTGCACGGAAAGCACTAGGTACAAACAGGCTGCTCAGGCAGACATTCTTCAAGGAACACTCTAGTGGCACACTTGCCTAAGTGAGTGGTTGTAGTAAGTGACAACTCTATTGGTCTCCTGTGGCTGCTATAACAAACTGCCATATACTCAGTGGCTTAGAAAAACAAAATTATTCTCTCACAGTTCTGGAGGATAGAAGTCTGAAATCTGTATCCCTAGACCAAAATCAAGCACACTGCCTCCACAGGTCTTTGGGGAGAGTCCACCCCTTGCCTCTTCCAGTTTCTGGTGTCTGCCTGTATTCCTTGTTTTTTAGCCACATCACCCAGTGTCTGCCTCTGTCTTACATGTCCTCCTCTGTGGGTGTCAGATCTCCCTCTGCTTCCCTCCTGAAAGAATGCATGTGATTACATTCAGGGCCCGCCCTGATGATACAGGATCATCTCTTCAGCTCAAGAAGCTTAACTTAATCACATCTGCAAAGACTCTTTTCCCAAATGAGGTCATATTTATAAGTTCCAAAGGTTAGAACTTGCTATATTTGGGGGGGCCACCTTTCAGTGAACCATAATTCTCCCCAGTTTCCTTATACCTTGAGATCCAATGATCCTACCGTTTATGCATATGCAATAACATTCAGTGCAAGTAAAGTGAGGTATTATGTAAGTAGCATATTTAATGCAAAAGCAGAAGGAGGGAGAGCCCAACCATGGCCTCCTGGCAGTATACAAAGGCCCCCAAAATGGGCGTCCCTTCTCATAAACATAGCATCTGCTCCCAAACCCTGACAGGCACAGAGGAGAGCTCCAGTGCCCAACGGTCTCCAGATAGCACACCCTCCCTGCCCTGGCCCTCATCCATCTTATTCTCCTCTCCATGCCACCTAATTTTTCCTAATTGCTTTAGGAAAAATTCTTGTCACTACAAAGCAAACAGCCTCTCTGTCAAGACTAGTTTAGGCAGTCAACCACAACCCATATGAAGGGAGAGGGCAGATGAAGGTGAAATGCCATCAGGAATGCAGAACAGTTATCACATTCTCATTTTTTCCTTTCCAAAAGTTAGGAAAAACATGTACTAGGCCATCACTTTTATATTGTTTCCTCAGGATGCCAGGCCATAATATGTGAGGTATGTCCTAGGACAGAGAATTTGTCCGACTGCCACGGGCCCATAAGGCTCTACCGGGCCAAGCACTGTGCTAGTCACAGAGGCCTCTGGGATTCAGGCAGCTAATCCTCCCTGAGCGCAACCTCAAACATTAACCATATGTAATTCATGAATCTGCTTGTACCCCTTAGAGATCCATTTATATCCCCACTTCTATCCTCTTCAAGGGGCAATAGTTTCCTGAGCCTATTATGTGCCTAAGAAGTAGAGCTTAACCTCTTTGTATCTCAAATCTCTCATTCAAGATCAAAGGTACCCCAAAGCATCAATTTCAAAGTTTGATGTGGAATCCTAGGTTCACAGTCTCCAGTTTATAATATTGTAGGATTTAATCTTGTCTCCTCCTCATCTTCATTCTGAGAGGACCAAACTTTGTCATGTTTTAGTACAGCCTCTCCCCCATCCATGACTCAGTTTCTTAAGTCCTATTGGAAGTTTGGTTCATAAAGCTTTGCTGTAAAATAAAACAGAGGCACTGCCCATTGCCAGGCCTGACTGAGCTCACCTAGCAGGTCAAAACAAAACTAGATGGGGAGCCTCCAATCAGTCCTGCTTTCTTTCTAGTTCACTGTGACTTCGAGAACCTACAATTCCAGACTACAAGTGCAGGTGTTAAGCATTAGCCCTGGGGTAGGGGGAGAGAGGGTATCATAAGAGTGTTTCTCTGGGAACATAAGAGGTGCGCTTAGATGTAGATTTAGTCCCCTTTTCAAGAAATATTTATTGAGCACCTAGTACATGTGAGGGATCAGTTATGAACTGAGGGAATCAAATGTCAATATGCCAGCTCCCTGCCTTTAAGAAGCTCACAATTTCAAATGAGTAAAGAAAGTGTGAGTCCTGGCTGGGTAGCTCACTTGGTTGAAGCATCATCCCATACACCAAAAATGTTGTGGGTTCGATCTCTGGTCAGGGCACATACCTAGGTTGTAGGCTCCATCCCCAGTTGGGGTACATATGGGAGGCAACCGATGGATGTTTCTCTTTCACATCAATGCTTCTCTCTCTCTCTCCCTCCCTTCCTCTCTCTCAAAATCAATAAACATCTCAAGTGAGGATTTTAAAAAATTAAAGAATAATAAATTATACACACACAGACATGTGCGCACACACACACACACACACACACACACACACACACATACAGGGGTAGGCAACAGTGGGTTCACAGTTGTTCGTACGGAAAAAGACATGATTTCCACAACAGCTTTATTAACTCACAAGAATGTCGCAGTGGCACAGTGCAGTTAGGCACAATCTCCTAAGTGCTCAAATTGCTGGCCTTCATTATTTATACATTCTTGTAGTCTTCTTGCTACGCTCAAGCACACTTTGTTTGGCATGGAGTTCTTTACTGTCATCAACAAACCTATTTTGCCCACCCCATATATGTTATTCTATATAGATAGTAGAATATTATGTAATTGTAAAATAGAAGAAAATTATGTCATTTGTGACAACATGGAGGGCATTATGCTAAGAGAAATAAGCCAGACAGACAATGACAAATGCTGTATGATATCACTTATGTGTGCAATATTTTGTAAAAAACTGAAATCGTGGCCAAAGAGAACAGATTGGTGCTTGCCGGGGGCAGGGAATGGGTGCAATGCATGAAGGGAGTCAAAAGGTGCAAACTTCCAGTCATAACCTCTTGACTGTCTCATCCAGAAAGACTGGTGCTACAGTCTCACGAGATAAGATCTATAAACAGAGGTAAAACACTTATCAGTTAGATGCTACAAAAACTGAAGGAAGGAGACATTGCTTCCAGCCAGGCAGGAAGGTGTCGGGGAGGGTTTTGTGGAGGAAGCGTCCGAAGATGTGGGCTCACAGAGATGGGGAGACAGCGCTCCAGGCAGAGGAAACAGGGGTGTATAGTCAGGGTTCTCCAGAGAAACAGAAGCAATGGCAAGTGTGTACGCGTGTGTGTGAGTATATATAATATACATATTATATGTATGTAATATATATACTACAAGAAATTGGTTCACATGATTATGGAGGCTGAGAAGCCCCAAGATCTGTAGTTGGCAAGCTGGAGACTCAGGAGAGCCAACGGAATAGCGCAAATGCCAGAGTCAAGACCCAAGAAGGGCTGATGTCTCAGCTCAAGTGCGAAGGCAGGAAAAGACTGACGCTCTAGCATGTGGCAGGAAGAGGGTCCCCCTTCCTGGTGGGAAGGTCACCCTTTTTGTTCTATTCAACCTTCAAATAATTGGATGAGGTTCATCCACACTGTTGGGCTATCAACTATGCTCAGTCTACCTATTCAGATGTTAATCTCTTCCAAAAATACCCTCACAGACACACACAGAATCATCTTTAACCAAATATCTGGGTGCCCTTTGGCACAGTCAAGTTGACTGGGTGGTGGAGGTGACTCTACATGGTCTCCCGTGGCAACTGCCTCAGGGGAGTCCATTACAGTTTCCCCAGGCAATGCAGTGTTAATCCCCTCAGAGGTGGGGAGGCTGCTCCCACTGGGGGAGGGGAGACCTCTTCCACTGGCAAAGAAGCCTCTCCAGAATGTTGGGGCTCACATCAGGGTCTTCCCACACACCCCCTTCCACCTTTCAGCGTCTCATTCCTTCCCAATCAACATCCTCACGCTAACAGCAAACACACTATGAAGCTGGAAGTTCAACTTGCTTTGTAATTCAGCCAATTGCAGGATGAGATTCTGGGCTTGATTTTTCAGCAGTCTCAGTCCTGAGACTACAACAGATCAGCGTTTCCTTCAGCACACACATGGAAGCTTTCAGATAACGTATGTAGCGCTTAAGCTGGGAATTTGAATCCCTGAGCTCATCCTTTTCTTTCCCTACTTTGTCCAACAACCTCAGACAATCTCATTGTATTCATTAGTTTGCCAAGAACGCTCAAAAGTTTTAGATACACAGTCCCCCAGATCTTTGCTTCTTATAAGCGGTTGATTAGGAGTATCCAGTGGTGACATTTTGCTTATCTCTATTGCCAGTTCACACCCCAAGGACTAACAGGGCTCTCTTCACTGCTGGAAACAATCATTAACATCTTTTAAATCTAATCAAGATTAGAGAGCCAATTCTAAAAACCTCAGAACAAATTAAGAAAAATCATCCTTAAAATTTTGTTCCTCTAGAACAATGTTCAGCATCTATTCTCCAGAGAAATAGATGCAGTAGGATGGTTGTTAGATAATATAAATACAGAAGGAAGTTTATTATTTTAAAAAATGGCTCACGAGGTTTTGGAGACTGAGGAGTCCCAAGATCTGTAGTTGACTAACTGGAGACCCAAGAAAACTGATGGGAAAATTCCTGTTCATGTTCAAAGGCCTGAGAACCAGGAGAACCAATGGTATCGTTCCTGACCAAAAGCCAGTAGGCTCAAGTCCCACGAACAGCCAATATTTCAGTCCAAGTATGAAGACAGTAAAAGAATGATGTTTCAGCTCAGCAGTCAGGCTAGAGGGGCACCCCCTTCCTGGTGGAAGGGTAAATCTTTTTGTTCTTTAGGCCTTCAAGTGATTTGATGAGGCCCACCCACAATGAGGAGGACCATCTGCTTCACTTAGTTTACCAATTCAAAGTTAATCTCATCCCAAAATACTCTCATAGACACACCCACAACAAGGTTTGACCAAATATCTGGGTATCCTGTGGCCCAGTCGATACAGAGAATTAACCATCATAAGTGGAAATAAAGGCAAGCAGGGTGGAAGGTAAAAAGTACACACTGGAAACATCACACACTTTAGTTCAGCTGAAGCAAAATTTCCTTTCCTTTATAGAATTTTGGAGATTATTAATTTTCTGTCTACCGGTTGTGCCTGTGCCTTACCAGGAATATAGCCCACCTTGAAGGGCAATGACAATAGAGAAAGGGCTTAGTAAACACTGGTGGGAAATCAGTGCCCCACCCAGTCCAGCGCTGTCCTGGCTTAACAGCATCATCCCTGAGTGACCCTGCCCAGGCCCAGCCCCTCATCAGCCCTGTCTCTGCACCTGTTCATTCCAACTCCCTAGGACATGGGCAGAGTATCACTATTGAGTTTGCTCCTCCATCAGATCCTGGGCTCTCCTGCCCTATCCCTGAAGTCTCCTGAGCCAGAACAGATGCCTCATGCCATCAGAGGTGAAATTTCAACAGACAGAATAATCTGGGTGTGGGAGGAAGCTAAGCTCAGCAGAGAGAACCAATGTGAGGGGGTGGAAATGTCAAGGATCAGAGGGCAGAGGTTTCTCTGGAGCACAGGACAGAAGGACCTACTGCCAAAAGAGGCTAGCATGCTGGGGTGAGGACATCAGGAGGAGAGGGGAAAATGCCCAGCACAGATAAGGCTAATTCATTCGCTTCATAAATATTTTTTGAGCACCTACAAAATGCCAGGCTCTGTTCTAAGCTAATAGATCATCAAGCCCAGTGAAAACCCTCAAGGATGGAAAGCTTACAGTGGCTGAGACCCTCACTTCAAAATGCAAAACTACAGCAACAAAGCCACTGGTTCTGAGCTGTCTGTCCAGCTGCCACCCACTTCCCCCCAGGATTACCAAGAAGGTAGCATCAAGCAGTGGCCCCTTGGAGGTTGTTTGCTCTCCCTCCCAAAGTTCTCATTTGTAGAAATGGAACGGATTTCCCCATTGGGGAAACAGGCTTCCAGGCCACTGAATTGGGCCAAGATCCTGGACCAGCCAGAGACAGGCAAACATTTGGAGCACACTTCCAACAGTCTCCAGTCCTCTCTCTCCCTTTCATAGTCCCTCCCAATCTCAACCCTCCTTTCCCCTAAAGGAGTCTTGACTTCCCTGGAAAAATTCTGCAGAGTGTGTGTGTGTGTGTGTGTGTATGTGTGTGTGTGTATCAGATCTCACACCTGTAAGATGTAGGCAGGTGTCCAAGGGCGGAAATGATACTGCAGGAATAAGAGTGCCCCCATTGTGTTTGCATTTGACTAGCTCCCATCCCTGCACCCAGGGACAGACAAGGCAGGGAATCAAAGCCAGAACTTTGAGATTGTTTTCCAGCAAAATGCTGGCCCTCCTACATCCACTTACAGACTATGGGCAGCGTCCATTGGAAACTCCAGAGCTCCTGCCCCATAAAATTCTCCTTACCCATCAGGGACTGGGAGAGTAGTACAAGGCTCCCAGACAGTTTCCAAAATGAAGTTGTGCTAGGCCCACAGGTCTGTGTCTGGAAGGCACAGTTGCCATAGCAATCCCAGCTAATGAATAGGTATGTAAATGAGGGAGGAACCCATATTCATCATTTGCCAGTTGTGCTAAGTGCTTGTCCTTTCTGAGGCTTCAGAAGTGAGGGATGGGGTATTAGAAAAGCATATGTTTAGTAAAATTTTGGTTAAATGTTTGTTTTCAGAGGTCACCATGAAAAATGGTTATTTTTGCTGGTAGCCGCATAAAGTGATTTTTATCTGCAGTGACCCTGGTAAGGGAACTGGGATTAAACAAAAACACACGGGATAGGCTATGTGCACTCTGCGTCCCTCTGAGAAAACTGCAGCAAACATTTATACCACAAGCAGCAAGCCCAAATTCTGCTCCACGTGGGTAAGTGACTTCCAAGCTGTCCCAGCAGCAGACTAGCAGGGTCTGACTTACCCTCCCCTGATTCCTAATTAAAACACCCTGGAAATTCGTAAACAGACAAAAACTGGCAACAGCGACTTACACTGAAGACAAGGGAAACCCAGAGCGCAGACCCATGACTGTCAAGTAACCCCACTGCCTGGAGGAGGGCACTCTGGGTAACTGGGTAAGAAACGCCAGTGGCCGCAATGGCGGGGAAGCAAACAGCCCTTCCTGCACCGCAAAAAAAAATTCTGCTCCCACAGAAATCATCATCCATATCATTTTGGCAATTTAATTAATTTCTCCACACTTCCATTTTTCTCACATGGAAAATGAGAACGACAAAGGAACCTAGTTCATAAGGCCGTTATGAGAATCAAATGAGTGAGTTACGGTGGGTAAAGTGAGTATTTTCCCAGCAGGATGCAAACCCCACACAGGAGGAGATTTGATTTCTTGGTGTCACTCCCAGAACTGTGCCAAGTGCCTAGAACTGTCTGGGGCACATGGAGGGTGCTCAGCAAATGTTTGTGGAATTAACGAATTGGCTGTTTGCTCTGCATGTGGGGTGTAGATGGCATGAGGAGGATACCAGGGAGAGTCACTGGTGTATTGTGTCCTAAGGCATTTGACACAAGAGGGGAGATGGCAGCAGAGGGGTGGAGAAGTGCCTGCAGAACAGGGCAAGCTGGAGAGCCACGGAGGCAGGGAGGTAACATGCAGGTCACTTGCTCTGATTTGGGCAGAAAGGAAAGATGCCCACTCAAACCAGCAGGGCAACCCTGGGTGAGTGCTGCCTCATCTGGGGATGAGAGAAAAGCCGTGCTTGGTAGATCTGAGGTACTGTTAGCTCAGGTGCAAAGCAATCCACATACCCTCTCTTTTGGAAAATGGTCAGGTCAGGCCTGGCCATTAGTTTCTCATTCAAGGACCACTATAAGGCAGTGGCAGTGTGGTAGTAGTAAGGTGTGTGAAAAGATTTTGCTATAGAGAAACAATCTTTAGGAGCAGCATACCCTCAAAACAAATTTTACTACAGAAACCACAGGAAATGTTTAGGAAGGATCTACTTCGTGTACTTCAGAAACTCCTAGAAAACATAGGCTGCAAAAGACAAGCAAAAAGAAACTGGGGCAACTGCACTCATGGATGAAATGCGGAAGGTCACATCCTCCTCACCTAATGAGAAGAGGTGGGAGAAGTCACAAAATCACAGTTCCTTCCTCCCTTCCTTCCTTCCTTCCTCCATCAAAGAACTGAGGAATTAAGAAACCTAAATGAACTAAATTCCAGAAAGTGATAAGACCATCTTAGGAGAGAAGAGACTGGCAGCTGTCTTTATTCACGGTCAATACAAAGTGAAAGACGAATCAGCCCAACCTTTAACAAACTTGTAACACTGCAGGTGGGCTACCAGGACAGATCTGAGTCCCGGGCAGCCTGGTGGTGGAGGACTCTATTCCCACCCACTTATCTCTGTGACCACAGTAAGCAGGGTGAAAGCTGGGGGTAGGTCAGAAGATCTGAGAGAAATCCCTCTGAGGCTGCCCAGGCTTTAGGCAGTGTCTGCACCTGCTCTCCAAGGTCCATCAGACCAGGAACAGGTGGGAGGGTGGAGCAAGAAGTCCTGAAAATGGAGATAACCTCAGGTAAAACTGGAGAGCAAAGAAGGCAGCTAGCTCCTCAGGGACCCCAAAAGCAGCCATGCCTCAGAAAGCTTGGCAGCTCAGCCATGAAGCATAAAGAGATCTGCAGGGTCTCACAGGTGCTCAGATCACAGGCCGTGGTGAATAGAAAGTCTTGTCACCTCCTTCAAAATCTTTGAGGTCACTGTGAGTCAAATCTAACTAAAGCTGTAACAAAGCCCCAGTCCTGCTCAACCACAGGTAAGAGTGACTCAGTGCCTGGAAGGAGGGTCCTGCCATTCTCTGGGGATAAATTTTGTTTATTTCAGTCTTACAGGGTTTGTGTGTGTGTGTTTGTTTTAAATCTTCACCTGAGGATATCCTTATTGATTTTAGAAAGAGAGGAAGAGGGGGGGAGAGAGAGAGAGAGAGAGAGAATCATTGATCCATTGCCTCTTGTATACGCCCTGACGAGGGACCAAATCCCTCCACCCTGAACTCACAACCTAGGAGTATGCCCTGACCAGGGATCAAACCCACAATCTTTTTGGTGCATAGGACAATGTTCCAACCAGCTGAGCCACAGGCCAGGGCTCAGTCTTACAGGGTGTTTTTATACACAATACCTGGCATTCAATAAAAATTATAAGAAAAATCAAGAAAGTGTGACTGATAGTCCAAAGAGGAAAATTCAACAGAAGCAGATCTATGAGATGGCCCAGGTGTTTTAATGTTCAGTCTTTAAAACAACTACAAGAAATACGTTAAAGGATCTTGTGGGAAAGATAGAAAAACATGTGAACAAATGGGAATTTCAGCCGAGACAAGGAAATTATACAAATGAAACAAATAAAATGCTATAAGTAAAAACAACAACATAGAAATAAGGAACTCATCACACAGACTTAAAAGCAGACTGAGCACTGCAAATAAAAGGATCAGTCAATGAAAAATGTCTAATGAAACACACACATAAAAAAGGAGAGTGGAAAAAGAACACAGCACTGAAGAGCTGAGAACAGTATCAAATAACCTAACAACTGTGTAATTGAAGTGCCAGAAGAAGAAAAGATAGGGAATAAGGAAGAAAAATATTCCCAATATATACATTGGCTGTAAATTTACCAAAATTAATGAAAGAAATCAAACCATAGATTCAAGAAGCTTGACACACATCAAGCAAAATAAATCCAAAGAAAACTATCCTAGGCATAGCACAGCCAAACTGCCAAAAACATGCAAAGCATCTTTAAAACAGCCAATGGAGAAGACACACCAGATAACAAAAAGTAGCAACATTAAAAATAATTGTGGATGTCTCATGGGAAATCATGGCAGCCAGAAGATAATAAGATAATATCTTCAAAGTACCAAAAGAAAAACCCAAAAATAAACTGTTAACCTAAAATCTTGCATCTTTTACATATCATTCAGAAATTAAGTCAAAATAAAGACATTTTCTTCAAACAGATACTTGTAGGCCAACACTCATGTCAGCACTATTCTGCCCAAAGGCAGAAACAAACCGAGTGTCCAACAACAGATGAATGAACAAAATATGATCTAACCACACAATGGAATATTATACAGCTATAAAAGGATCAAGTTCTGACACATGGTACAACATGGATAAACCTTGAAAATACCATGCTAAATTAAATAAGCCAATTATAAAAGAAAAAATATTGTCTGGTTCCACATATATGAAATATCTACAATAGGCAAGTTCATAGAGCCAATAGGCTAGAGGTTCCCAGGGGTTGGATTCACGGGGTAACGGTGAGTTATTGTTTAATGGTTATAGAGTTTTTGTTTGGGATGACGGAAAAGTCTTAATGATAGACAGTGGTTATGGATGCATAACATTGTGACAAAAAGTTACTCAACAGCATCATCGATTTAAAAGAAGAAAGGTAAACCACAAATAACATATTACCTTACCATAATAACATCCATCTCATATAGCAATCAATGGCATTGGCAAATGTAAACTCAAACTGAGGACATTTCCATTAAAATCAGAAGAAAGGAAAAGTCCCTGAAATTACCATTATTATTTTATCTAAAAGTTGTACCTACTAAAATAAAACAGAAATGGAAAAAAGAAGGACCTCTCATAGCACAGACTCAGAAACCACGGGGAGCCTTTTTAACAGGGATTCTGTGCATACGGGGACTATAAGAGACACCTACTCAGCTTCTTCTTCAGTTTTCCTAGGTTGCTGATTATAATTCCCTCGTCCCCTCCCCTTCTTTCCTTGGCACGGGAAAGGCATCTGGCTGCTGCCCTGCATCCACCTCTGCTAGAGCCTGCTGCCTGCATTAGGCAAGCTGGATCTGCCTCTGCTCAGAAAGTAAGAGACCTGTGGGTGACTGTTGCCATTCAAAAGTCATTACCAACTGTCTCAGAGCTCAGCAACTGCCGGAATCTCAAACATCTGCTTTACATCCTCAACAACACTGAGAAGATGTCATGTAAACCAAATTAGAAAAGTGACAAGATGAAATTCCAGAGAGATGAGACAGTACTGGTACAGAAATAAAATCCCGTGATCAGTAGAATGTTCACTGGAAAACCTCTTAGTGAAGAACTACATGTATGTGTGTATGGGTATGAGAAACACAGAAGACTAAAGAAAAACATGGAGAAAAGACAGATATGAAGGGGAAAAAAATGTGGAGACCTCAGCCCAGATCCAATCTTCATATAAGGCTAGAAAGAGGGACTGAAATAATATGGCACAAAAATGGAAAACAAAAAGAGTCAAAGAAATGTTTTCTAGGAAATAAATTCAGTCTAAAAATTGAGAGTTTGAACCATACCTCAAGGAACTACCAACAGCAAAAATCACAGCCCCAACCACTGGCAGTGGCAACACAGAGAAGGAAACAGGCTGGTGAGAGGTGCACATTTCACAGATGATGATTAGATCCTTACAGAGATGAGGGTGTTCACAAGGAATGCACAGTAGGTTGGTTAGGAGCTTCTTCACAATGAATGAACAAAATATGATATAAAAACCAAAAATAATAGAGTAGCAATCATAGAACTTTAAAAGCAAAAGGTTGAAATGCCAAAATTCTATATCTAAATCAAATTGCCATTTGCATGTGTGTGTGTCTAGAGAAAAACTTCCTCAAATTTATAATACTCAGAAGATTTAGGATTAAGTCACACTTCCTGAAAAAAAGAAATTTGGGGGACTTCCAGCCAAGATGGAGGCATAGGTAGACACACTGTGCCTCCTCCCACAACCAAAAGAAGGACAATAACAAATTTAAAAACAAAAAACAACCAGAACTCACAGAAAATCAATCTGTATGGAAGTCCAACAACCAAGGAATTAAAGAAGAAACATTCATTCAGACCGGTAGGAGGGGCAGAGACGGACAGCCAGGCGGAGAGGACTTGCTGGAAGGCATCAGCTGGTAGACCCAGCGAGGCGGTGGCTGGCAGACCAGATGAGGCAGTGGCTTGCAGACTGGGGGACCCCATATTCGTGTGCGGATAAACCGGGAGGAACAACTGGGGAGCAAGACAGACCGCACAACCCAGGGTCCCAGCTCGGGGAAATAAAGCCTCAAACCTCTGATTGAAAACACCTGTGGGGGCTCCGGCAGCAGTGGGAGAAACTCCCAGCCTCACAGGACAGTTCATTGGAGAGACCCACAGGGTCCCAGAATATACAAAATCCCACCCACCTGGTAATCAGCACCAGAAGGGCCCAATTTGATTGTGGGTAGCTGGGGGAAGTGACTGAAAACCGGCTGAGAGTGGAGCAAGCAGCATTGCTCCTTCTCAGCCCCCTCCCCCACATACAGCATCACAATGCAGCAACATGGTTGCCCTGCCCTGGTGAACACCTAAGGCTCCGCCCCTTACTACATAACAGGCGTGCCAAGACAAAAAAAAATATGTCCCAAATGAAAGAACAGATCAAAGCTCCAGAAAAAAATACAACTAAGTGACGAAGAGATAGCCAACCTATCAGATGCACAGTTCAAAACACTGGTAATCAGGATGCTCACAGAATTGGTTGAATATGGTCACAAATTAGATGAACAAATGAAGGCTATGCTAAGTGAAATAAAGGAAAATGTACAGGGAACCAACAGTGATGGGAAGGAAACCAGGACTCAAATCAATGGTGCGGACCAGAAGGAAGAAAGAAACATTCAACCAGAACACAATGAAGAAATAAGAATTCAAAAAAACGAGGAGAGGCTTAGGAACCTCCAGGACATCTTTAAACATTTCAACATCCAAATCATAGGGGTGCCAGAAGGAGAAGAGGAACAGAAAGAAATCGAAAACTTATTTGAACAAATAATGAAGGAGAACTTCCCTAGTCTGGCAAAGGAAATAGACTTCCAGGGGGTCCAGCAAGCTCAGAGAGTCCCAAAGAAGTTGGACCCAAGGAGGAATACATCAAGGCACATCATAATTACCTTACCCAAGATTAAAGATAAAGAGAGACTCTTAAAAGCAGCAAGAGAAAAGGAGACAGTTACCTACAAAGGAGTGCCCATCAGACTGTTAGCTGATTTCTCAAAAGAAACCTCGCAGGCAAGAAGGGGCTAGAAAGAAGTATTTGAAGTCATGAAAGACAAGGACCTACATCCAAGATTACTCTATCCAGCAAAGCTATCATTTAGAATGGAAGGGCAGATAAAATGCTTCCCAGATAAGGTCAAGTTAAAGGAGTTCATCATTACCAAGCCCTTATTATATGAAATGTTAAAGGGACTTATCTAAAAAAAAGAAGATAAAAAATGTGAACAGTAAAATGACAACAAACTCACAGTAACAACCGAACCTAAAACAAAAACAAAAACAAAGCAAACAGCTAGAACAGGAACAGAATCACAGAAATGTAGATCACATGGAGGGTTATCCGCAGGGGAGTGGGTGGGGAGAGAGGGGGAAAAGGTGCAGGGAATAAGAAGCATAAATGGTAGGTAGAAGATAGACAGGGGGAGGTTAAGAACAGTACAGGAAATGTAGAAGCCAAAGAAATTATATGTATGACCCATGGACATGAATTAAAGAGGGGAAATGTGGGTGGGAAGGGGTGTGCAGGGCGGAGGGGAATAAAGGGGGGGGAAATGGGACAACTGTAATAGCATAATCGATAAAATATATTTTTAAAAAAGAAAAAAAAAGAAATTTTGGAAAGCATATGCTGTAACAAATGTTTATTAATTAAAATGAGAAGCAGAAAATGAGTTAAGTATTTGTGGGTATAAGCACAGAATCCAGTAAAAGGTACAGGCAAAATAACTGTTTCAAAATGGAGTTCTAAAACTGACAATATTTTTTTAATTGAAAATAAAAATTACAAAAAAGGGGTGAAGGGAGGTTAATGTGTTTATAACAGCCATATGTTTAAATGATCAAAGAATAGAAAAGAGAAAAGAAGAAACATTTAATTTCTCATCTCCTATGAAAGAGAATATTTGTAATTGATGTTAGGAGTTAGAGATAAGTTCACAAAAGCTTTGTGGTCATTACTAGAAAAAGTGATAGCAAAATACTTAACTTCCAAACAAGTGAGAGAATAATATTAAAAAAGAAACCCACTGTAGTTAAAAAAAAAAAAGACAAATTCAATACTATGTATACTTGGAAACCAGTGTAAAAAAAAAACGGTGACAGAATTAAGACCCATCCGAAAGTTCTGAAATAAATGATAGGTTAAATTTGTAAAAGGCTCTCAGAATAATTAAAAATAAAAACATAATGGCACGTATTGTGCAAAAGTTTCTCATCTCGCAAAAGCACACAGAAAGGGCAGAAGCACAGTGCACTGTGTTCTTGGAAGAAGCTGGATAACTGTGAATGTTCCCCAATGACCACACATAACAATAAAAGTTATGCAAACACAAGCAAAAAGGTTACGTGTCAAAAACCAACAGAGAGCAAAAGTATAACTCAGAAGTGTTTCAAGGATATTTGCAGTGATAAAGGGTAAAATCCATTCTGAGGGCAGACAGAGCTTTGGAAATTAAAATAAAAACCGTTGGATGTAAGTGAAGAAGCAACACAGCAGTAGGAGACTTCAATCCATCACAGCAATTTATCTCAAATAAAATAACCAGCAGTACAGGTGGATGGGATACAGGGAATATGAAGATCATTTCTAAGCATATACATATGTAAGTTATACCATAGAGACAATACCTTCATAAAAATTCACCTTATTCCTGCTTTCAAAGAAAACCCTAGCAAATAGTAGGCCATATTTATATTCCAACAAGAAACAAAAATAGAAAATTTAAATGTAAACTAGAAAATTAAAATCCCAATGACTTGGAAATTATAAAATAATTTCCTAAAAACCAATTGTAGAGTAGCAGAGGGAATTTAAAAATACAATGAAATGTTATAAAGAAAACAATGAAACAAAACTATCAAAATTTGGGAGATACCATTAAGCTCTTGACTATGGCAAAGTTCTCATCCTAGTTGCCTTAATTATAGAATAATGAAGAATTAACATAAAATAATCTACCGAAGTTGTTAGAAATGACATTAAATAAGCAAAACAGAAACAAAAACAGAGTAATAAAACAAACACAAGACTATCCTACAATTAAAACTATGGGAAATGAAGATGAATTGCCACAACAGTAGAAGATGACCTCGTCACTGACTGGTCCATTTAGGCAAAGTGACAAACTCCAAAGTCAATGGAGGCCAAGATTGTCCATCAGAAAGGAGTAGGCAGGTATAAGACAATAAGGCATAGTGGAGACTGTGGCATTTGCCCTGCCTATGGCAAAGGACAGCTACTTAACTCCATCAAATTATTGCAGTGAAGGAATGCAAGATTTGTTTTGCCAAATTTTCCAATATTCTTTAAAGATTTTATTTATTTATTTTTAGAGAAAGAGGAAGGGAGGGAGAAAGAGAGAGAAACATTAATGTGTGGTTGCCTCTTGTGTGCCCCAATCCAGGGTCCTGGCCTACAACCCAGACATGAGCCCCTGACTGGGAATTGAACTAGCGACCCTTTGGTTTACAGGCTGGCACTCAATCCACTGAGCCATACCAACCAGGGCCAAATTCTCCAATATTTTAAGAGGAGAGAGAAATGAAGATTTTTAATATGAGATCCCCTGCTACACAAAATGATTTGTGAGCCAAATAAAACATGGCTATGAGCTGTATTTGGCTGATAGGCTGCAAATATGCAACTTCCGATTTAGACTACTTACTTCAGCCTGAATCAGTTTCAATAACATATTTTTCCAGAAAAACTCCATTTCATGTAGACGTTCAAATGTATTCACACAAAATTGTACCAAGTATTCTTTTTGAAAATCTCCCATATTTTTTTCATTTCTAGTTTATGTCAGTGATACTCTCTTTAATTCTTGAATATGCTATATTTGTCAATGTACTGGTTTTTCCCCCCAAAGAATCAACTCTTGGATCTGTTCATTAAATTGAAAGGTTTTTGGTTTTTAATTTTTAAGTTTCTAAATGGGTGAGATTCTTATTCAAACTTTTGTTGTTTCTTGTTTATTGCATGTAATAAAAATGTGCCCCTAATATTTGTTCTTTGAAATTTGATTAAGTTGTCTTCATGGCCTAATAAATAGCCATAGATAGTTAATGTTCCAGAATCACTTTAAAAAGAAGGGTATTCTCTTCTTTTTTAAATTTTAGGGCACAACATTTATGTGACACAGACACACACGCACACATGCTCACATATACACACATTCGATGTCATCAAATTATGTTACTTAGTTTTAGCTACTTGATTAACCTGAAGTTTAAAATCTCCCACTATAATTGTTTTTGCCTGTATTCAAAGTATTTCCAAAGTATTTCCTGAGGTAAAAAGTTTGCAATGAATGTGACATTCTAACTCTTTTCTAAAGCTTAAAATCCTTGTCATCATTATTGTTATTCACCAACTATTTCCTCTCGGGCATGGAGGCAGATTCTGCACAGCCACATGATTTGTTTAGCCAATGGGATGTGAATAGGAGTGGCAAAAACTTCAAGAATCACTACATGATTCACTGGGTTTCTTTCCTTTGCCATAGCTATCATGGAAACACAGACAGAGAAGCCTCCCTCTGCTAGGACTCCTGAATGAGAGGGACAAAGAGGAAATATCCAGCCAACCTACAGCGGACATGCAGCACGAGTGAGAACTTTTATCTTGTGGCATCGGGCTGCTGATACTTGGGGGCCACTATTTATTACTGCAGCTTATCCTTACTGAAAAGGATCCCCCCCCCAAAAGACAATCTGCAAAGGGGAAAAAATGGATAACCAAATCAACATATGAAAACTATATTATCTTCCTTATGAGTTAAAGTAAGTTCCTACTTTTCTATTTTTATTTTATTTCTTAAATCCTCACCTGAGGATTTAAATGCTCACCTGAGAATTTCTTCATTTTCCTTTGTGAGAGAGAGAGAAACATCGATTGGTTGCCTTTTGTACTCACCTCAACCAGGGATTGAACCCACAACTTGGGTATGTGTCTTGATCCAGAATTGAGCCCACAACCTTTCAGTCTCTGGGACAATGCTCCAACCGACTGAGTCACACTGGCCAGGGAAATTCCTACTTTTCACCAAGAATATTAGTAATGATTTGTTAAATAATGCTCAATACTGGTCAGGGTGTTTTAAAATGGGCATTCTCATATATTTCTTTTAGTAAACCTAGCCTGAGAGAAACATTATTTATGTATGAAGGATTTTTATCATCTTTATCATCGTTCACATGATACTCTTACAGAAATCCAGCAGGGTCTGTTTTCATGATGGTGCAGTGCATAGTATCAGGAAGAGACGAACTAGCTAAGTGAGATTCTGAGACTGCTTTGCTTATCTATGATCTTAAATGAAGCGCTAACATTCTTGCTAATGAAAAATAGGATAATCGTATCTATGTTACACACTGGCATCATAATTAAATGTCATCTTTAGTTTCTTGGACTAAACTAATTACGGAAAGCAAGGCTTTGGAAGACCCATGCAGATCCTAAGTTTGACCTTTATGGTAGAAGCGGTGACTACAAGGACAGTTGGTGGGACGGCTGCTTCTGAATGCTCTCGAAAGAAAAAGGCTCAGACATTGAAACTTCTAATTCTAAGCTTGGGTCACAGAGAACTAGGGTGCTTCTAGGGTGGCCTGAAAATGACCACTTGTTTCTTTACAACTTCAGAGAAGACTTCAAATTTAAGTGTGTGGTCTGTGGAATTATAACTTGAAATCATAGGCTCATTAAGTCTCATGAAATTTAGGACACTGATTGGAAAGGAGTGGGACCTGAGTCAGGATGGGGACCTCTGGGTGGATTTAGCAAAGTGAATGTCCAGCTATCCCTGATGTCCTCTCTGATGTCTCCCTGAGGTCAGATAAGACCAGCTTGAAGAACTCAGAAACCCTGAATACCCGGAAAAAACACAGCTGAGGCAGCTGCCTTAAATTTTCAACACTCAATCCCACCATGTTTCACTGCCTCTAAACCTATGACGAGAGGCAAACTGGCACATCTCAGGAGCAGTTCCAAGTCTGATATGGGAGAACACAGAGGTGCAAAATGTAGCTAACTTGTATTAGTGTAAGCCTGGGGGATAAGTTTAGCAAGGGTGCCAGGAAGTTAAAGCAAGAAAGACAGAATATACTATTATTTGAGCATTGTCTTATTAACATGGATGCACATCCCAGAAATCCTGTTCATGCTGGCATGAGTAGCTGGAAGTGGCTCAAACAGTTGGGTCTATGGGTGAAATCTGGATGCAATGTGGCCAGCTGTCAGTAAGAGGAAGATGATAGACCTTTCCGGGCGTAATGCAGAGGAAGGAACTGCTTAGGCAGAGAGGAATGTTGGATAGGATTTGTCACAAACGTCCACCACCACTACATACCCCAAGAGACCTAAAGGACTTTCCCCTCGCTAAAACAAGGAGAAATACCAAGACACCGTCTTCATTTCATAAACTCTGCTCTAGAATCAGCTTGACTCATATCCTTTAACCTGGGGAGGGCTGGGGTTCTTTGCCCACCAAAGGTGATAGCAGGAGGCTATTTGGAACAGTAATTGGTAACCAAAACACTCACATGTAGGTTTGAAATTTCTACGTAATGTCATGACTCCAGAGTGCCTGTGTGTGTGTCTCTGTGTTCTGTTCAGTCACTGCTTTAATATCCTATTGTCACTCTACTAAGTGACCTATATCCACTAAAACCACAAATATATAAAAGATATGTGGTTAAGATTTTACATTGAGGCCCTGGCTGGTGTGACTCAGTGGATTGAGCACCGGCCTGAGAACCAAAGGGTCGCTGGTTCAACTCCCAGTCAGGGGCACATGCCTGGGTTGTGGGCCAGGTCCCTGGATTGGGGCCCACAAGAGGCAACCACACATTGATGTTTCTCTCCTTCTCTTTCTCCCTCCCTTCCCCTTGCTCTAAAAATAAATAAATAAAATCTTAAAAAAAAAAAAAGGATCTTATATTCACATGGCTCTTACTAGTAACATGACCTGAGCATGTTGTTTGAAATCTGTGTCCTTCATTTTTCTCATCTATAAAGTGAAGATCATATAGTACCTACCGCTGTTATGAGAACTAAATAAGTTAGTAACTAAGTGCTCAGAACAGTGCTTGGCCTGTGGTGATGATTCTGTAATGTACTGGCTAATGTCACTGTTAATGTTATTGTGGGGGCATGGAGAGCATTACGTAAGTGTTAGTTATCATCATCATTACCCAGTTAAGACTTACCACAGTTAGATCAAAGTACAGCAATAATTCCCTAACACAGAACGATGTTTTTAATCATGATGATTTAATACCAATCATGCTTGGTCACAAATGCAAACTTTTGGAGAGGCATTTTCCTATAATTGACCTTCACCAGTACTTTGGCTTTGTGGATTACTTCCAGTTTTTAGAGCTACAAATCTCGTGCATTGAGTTAACGGCAGGAGGCTAGGGAGGGGCTGCACCACACCTTGTTTGAGGGAGAGGCCCTCAAACAAGGAAACACAGTTGTGTCTGCTCCCCATTTCTCACTGTGTGCTCCCATCTCCAACTTTAATGTACATAGGAGTCACTTGAGACTCTAGTTAAAATGCAGACTCTGAATCAGCACGTCTGGGGTGGGCCTGAGATTCAACATTTTAAGCAAGCTCCCACGTGATGCAGACTCTGCAGATCCCTGGACCACAGTTAGAGGGGCAAGGAAGTTGAGGCCTCTGCATGTGCGAGAAGCAGGGCCGCCTGACCCACCACAGACTGCCTGCTGCCTTCATCAAATGCCCAGATGAAAATGCCTTATCTGCCTTTCAGGCATTAACCTTCTTTTTGGACCTTGGCTCATACAAATATTCGCAGGCTTGAAGATTTCTCTTTAGCTTTAGATTTTTCTTTCGACCAAAGGGTTCCAGTTATGTCAATGCACACACATTGCTGTCCATAATCGGATAAGCTTGCTAAAGAATGCAGGCTCCTGTTCCCCATCCTGGAGATTCTGATTCTACTGGCCTGTGTTTGTTTGTTCATTTGTTTTGTCTATTTGTTTGTTTAACATACTCCCTGGGTGTTTTCTGACATGCATCCCGGCTTGGGACCCTCTGCTTTTGGCTAAAAAGCCCCAGCTGCTTTCAGCTCACACCTGGCAGTCTCACGTTGAATCTGTGGTCAAGTGTCTCATCTCCCTGCCTCAGGAAAGTGGTGTGCATTCTAGCTCACAAATGAGACCCATGCCAGCTCCAGAGCATCCAAATTAAGACACTGACGTGTCTGAACAGGAAGCAGAATTGAGCACTACTCAGAATTAAGAATATGTGTTTCTGTCTTCTAGGACATCCCAGATGAAAATGAAAGGTCATTATCATATGACTAATCAGCGAAGGACCAAAACTTGCAGTGAATGGGTAGTAAGCAAGGGAAGATGTGACCATGCAGGCTAGTTCTCCCGTGTGACTCTGGCCATCACTTTGTTCTTTGCAGCTCAGTGGTTTGACTTAAAATGAACCAAAAGTAAATCTTGCCAATAATTAAACTAAGCCAGTTCACACATAATAAACACCAGATAAATCCTTTTCTAAATTGAACTTAACTGAATCAAATCCACTATCCAGGCAGTGAT
Source organism: Macrotus californicus (assembly GCA_007922815.1). Classification (NCBI taxonomy): domain Eukaryota; kingdom Metazoa; phylum Chordata; class Mammalia; order Chiroptera; family Phyllostomidae; genus Macrotus; species Macrotus californicus. The sequence continues at coordinate 30,809 of VMDR010005353.1, forward strand.
GAGCCTCCTGAAACAACCAAACAAAAAACTACAAATCTTCTGAGAGATAAGAATTCACTTCAAACCCCCAAATTTGCTGGAATTTCATGAGCTTCTACATCTTGGAGGAGCAGAAGGAAAATTAGGGAGCAAGAGGGCAAAGTCTGAATTGGTTTCAAAGGGGGAGGGTCTTTGTTCTGTAGGAAAAAGAAGAGTGCATTAGGAAATGGGAAGAGGGTAATGAAGGACCATAGACCACTACAACACCCCCTGGTTTGACTGTTCCAGGAAATTGTTTGCAAAGTGAGCTGGATCCTCTCCAGATGGCCACAGTGGTGTGGTTGTAGAAAGCAGTCAAAAATATCCCCTGGGTCTGAAGATCCTGAGTCCGTATTCCCCACAGAACAATGCAGGAGGCTCAGAGGGGCCCTGGGAGCTACTGTGGGACAACAGAGCTGAGGGGAGCTGGAGTGGGGAGGAGCCCACAGTCACTTTCCAGGAGCCTTTCTCAATCCACTTTTAGAAGAGATTTAAGCTTTGGAGATACTTTCTGGGTGATTATTTTATCAACTTTTCCAAGGACAATATGTAACTCGCACCATAATGCACAGGATGCACAGAAGTTGGTGCCTGATGTGTAAGGAGGGCCTTAGGGCACCAGGCTTAAAAGCCTCCAGGAGCCTGATGGAGACGATTGCAGGTTTCCAGAACCTGGGCTGAAAGAGAGATCCTGGCCAAAAGCAACCAGGATATAGTGAACCCTGGTCCCTGAGTGGCTTTAGGGCACAAGTCACCTAGCCATAGAGGCTGATGAAAGAGGAATGGAACAGTGACCATCGGGGAGTGCAGAATTGAGGTCAAGTTCCAAGCATGAACCTTTGCAGTAATGGGCCAAAGAGAAGCCCTATGCATCAGGCAAAACATTTGGTTTTCTGTTTAGTATTTAACTGAGTAGTTCAGCCCATGCAATGAACACATACACAACCATCTACACACACAGTCCCAGCACTAAAGGCAAACTGGCCATGGGCCAAGAGAGCAGTCCCAGACCCTACTGCCTATCGTCTCTTCTGTTCTCTAGGAAACCAGCTCCACACACAGACTGGAACCGTCTGGCTCCTGCGGGCTCTGTGTCCAGGAAACCCCACTGAGCTCCCTAATCCAGGGAGGTTACTATTGCATGCACAGCCTGGAAGGCACCCACTCCCAAGAAACCACCTAATGAAAGCCTCATGTATTGACTCAGGCTGCTCAGGCACTCTCAGGCTAACTCTAGCTGGGCCTCATGCCGAAGGTATGACCTCACACTTGGGAAAACCAGGCACCCCAGAAAGAAAAGATGGGTGTGTGGGCCAGACCTGCCCCTAATCATGGCCAGCTGGGATGGGTGGAGACAGAGCCACCTCTCCTGAAGCCCCTGAGAACCAGGAACCAGGGCCTGTGGGCCAGGAGGCACACCTAAGAAACCTCGGTGCTGGCCCAAACACTCCTTGTTCTTTTTCTTTTTTGGCATTATCCCTATAAAAATCACTGTCATTCTACAAGTTTCACACCAAAGAAAAGCTTAACTAGGTAGGGCCAAATCTCTGTGGAGAATTCCCAGTTACAGAAGCTAGGAAGAAAGGATATAATTAGAACCTGACTTTAAAAAAAAATAGAACAGCTCAAAGGACCCCATTAAGAGAAGGACACTGAAAAACAGTCTATTCATCCACATTTAGAAACTGGTACCCCAGAAATTTCACTTATCAGCATCATTTACAAAACACTTAAAGACCCACATTTCAGCCTCAGACTGGGCATTCCTCACTTAGCTCTTTATGTACATAGGCATTTAATAAATTGCATAGGCAATTCCTTTTGCCTACACAGCTGCCCTGTTTTCATGTTCTGTATTAAATCTTTTGTAGGCAACAAAACTTTGAAGAAGCTACACTCCAAAACTAAATAAATGTGTTTTTACCTGAAGCGGGCACCATGAAATAGCTAATGACTTGGGCTTTTGTTAAAGAAACTAATATAAATTTCTCTGCACGTTTTGCTTAGAAGTTCTGCCTTTGGGCAGTGAAGGCAGAGTACGATAAGTTGCAAAAAAAGAAAACCTGGTGGAATTTGAAGTCTCCTACATCACATCCCGTATGGAGCATTTGCCTGAGTCCTGTGGAGCCCCTTGAATAACCATCACATGAGTCCCCTGGGACCGCAAGGCCTCCAGGAGTCAGGGTGGATTTGCAATTATGTAAAAATTCCCCAAGAGCTGGGTGACATTCAGTGAATATACAAAGAACAAGGATGGACTTTGATGAAGACCCTTCAAATCTCTGACAAGAGGTCCAGCTCACTTTTCAATAAATGTTGCTAATTCCACCTGCTCTCGGTCCATCTGACTAAGTGTTCCTGGAGTAGTTGTGGGAAGAATCAAAGCACACGACCTTCTTGGTCCAGTATAAAGAGGAAACTTTTTTCTGGAAACGTAGCTCTAAAATAATGACGGGGGTCAATAGGAAAAAGAGTTTGCTATACAGTATGTGCTTTGCTCCAGCTTGTCAGAAATACTTCTAAAAGGAAAAGAAAGGTCATATCAGTCCTGAAAAGACAGGATGATTCACAATCCGTCAAAGCCAGAAGGACAAGGCTGGCTCTGCTCATACAACTGAACACGCCGGATACCACATCTCCGTCCTGAACTAGGAAAAATGTCCACAGATGCACCTGGAGGTCGGTGCTGTGCTTCATTCACCATGTGGTCACCCTTGCTGTCCATCTTCCAACAAGTTCCGCAAGACAATAAAAGAGAGCCTCGTCCTTCCCCTTAGTCTGCAGACCAAGCAAACATCTCCCGACTAAGGCCTTGTTTCAAAAAGACACCCCAGTCCCCTCCTCTGCTTTCTCTCACGTGGTCTGTACTTCCTGTTCTAGCAAGAGTCCAACAGCCCACCGCTCTGGCCCCCTTGTGTCTGGAATTAAGCTTCTTTTCAGAGCAGGTGTGTGTGTTTAAAAAAAAAAAAAGATAAGAAGGCTCCTTTCTGGACCTTCAGCCAAGGCAGGAAATAAATATCAGGAGGGTCACAGCCAGTTTGGGATAGACTCTTAGGGTTTTAAAGTGGAAAAAAAACTTGAAGATTATCTAATGCTGTTGTTTTTCAGGATTTTCAAAACACAGTGATATTCCTCTCCCCACAAGGCTGTATGTAGAAATCCAGTGTGTAAAACAGAGGGAAAAGAAGCTGTTCTATCCACACAGTAAAACATTACTTGGCCATAAAGAGAGCTGAAGTGCTGCCACATGCTGCCACATCGATGAACCTTGCAAACGTTTGTAAAGTGAAGGAAGCCAGTCACAAAGGACCACATGTTGCCTAATTCCCTGTGTATGAAACGTCCAGAAGAGGCAAATCAATAAAGATAGAAAGCAGCTCAGCGGTTGCCCAAGCTGAGGAGGAGGCGGGGAGGTTGGGAGGTGATAGCTAAGAGATGCAGGGCTTCTTTCTGGAGTGGTGAAATGTTATAAAATTGATTATGGCATTGGTTGCACAAACCTGTGAACTGCACAAGTTAAATGGGTGAATTTTATGGTGTGTGAATTCTATCTCAATAAAGCTGTTACAAAATAAAAACCTGCTCTCATTGCTCTGCCAACCAGGGCTCCTTCACCCTGCTCCCTCTAGTGGCCCCAGAGCTACCTCTGTAGGCCCCTAGAGCTGTGTGGAATGATCTAGTCCAAGTTTCTACTCGTCAAATGTTAACCAAGACATGAACCCGAGTTTCTTGACTCCAAGTGCAGGACCCTTTAAATCAAAAGTCTCAATGATGAGTCAAGGCCCATCTGAGGAGAAAGGCTGCTGGCCAGGGTCTCACCGTCCATGTCCAGGCGCTGCATGATGATGGCCAGCTCCACTTCACTTGGCATGTACCCCAGAGAGCGCATGGCCATTCCCAGCTCCTGCTTGGAGATGAAGCCATTTCCGTCTCGGTCCAGAACCCGAAAGGCCTCTCGGATTTCTACAAGGAGAAGGCAAAGAAAGTTCAGTGGTCATGTGGCTTAGTTTACTGCATTGAAATGACTGGTGAGGTCTACTGAAAACTCCTAACTGCTTTAAAAATAGTGATACATCAAACTCTTTAATTCAGTAAAAGAGTGTCCAAAAGAGGGGAAAAAGAAAATGAAAGAAAAAAAGTGGGGAGGAGAGGAAGGGAGAGGAGAAGAAAGGGGAAGGGAGACAGGGAAAGAAAAGGAAAAGAGCTTTGGCAGGAGGAGGTAACTGGCCCTGAGCATCGTAAACCCTGTGGTAGGTACACAGTTAGACAGTGGTCCCAGCAGAGAACCATGTCAACCAAGGGCACTTCCTAAGCAAGGATGAAGATGAGGTTTCATCTGTGAAAAGAAAAGCTACCTCGTAACTTTGGCCATTAGGAGGGAAGGAGAAGGAGATTCCTATACAGATGTATATTTCAGCACCCTGCTGCCACAGAAGCTGTGCAGAAAGCTTTCTCAACAACATCATAGTCGGATGGGAGGGACATATCCTGACACATCCCATTTAGTTACTACTTTTCTAAATATCTGCCTTGCTTCCAGCAAATACCTGGAACCACGCCCTTCTCCAAACAGGCTTTGCCCTTTCCTGTTTATGTCAATTTTCCGTGGCTGCTGTAACAAACCATCACAAACTTGGTTGCTTCAAACAACAGAAATTTATTCTCTCACGGTCTGGTGGCCAAAAGTCTCAAATCATTATCACTGGACCAAAGTCAAGGTGTGGACAGGGACACTGAGGGCTCCAGGGGGTTTGTTCTTGCCTCCTTCCAGTTTCCAGTGGCTGCCAGCATCCCCTGCCTCGTGGCCGCATCACGCCATTCTCTGCCTCTGTGGTCACACTGCCTTCTCCCCTCTGTCTGTGATCCCCCTCTGCCTCCCTCTTATAAGGACTCTTGTGTTTGCGTTTAGGGACCACCCAGACAATCCAGGATAATCTCCCCATCTCAAGATCCTTAAATTAATTACATCTGCAAAAGCCCTTTTCCCAAAGTAACATTTACAGGTTCCAGAGATAAGCACCTGGTACTTTTGGGGGCTGTTTTTCAGACTACTGCACTATCTCATCCAGTTCTTTCACCTGCCACGCCCTGCCTTCCTCTTTACCTGCCCAAATCAAATTAGCCCTTCAAGGTCAAGCCAGGGGCCATGGAACCCACAAAAACATCTTTGCTCACCATAGCCAAAGTCATCTCCCTTTCTGCCAACCATTCAGGAGGTCACTCATCCCTTTCACATGACATGTAGTACGACCCATCTAGAAATAAGATGACTGGTGTAGAAACCAGCGCTTCTCCTCGGAGCTGTGAGCTCCTCGTACACCTCATTCATCTTTGTATGTTCCCACCCACACTCAGAAGGAGGCACTAGACCGACAGCTGTTGAATGGGTGGTGGGTTTGAATAAATAAGGATCGTATGTTGGTAGCAAATTCATCATCAATACTAATCCAGCACACTGAATGCTTTCTGTGAATAATTGTGGGCTCCAGCACAGACAAGACCAGCCAGTGAGCCAGGACCCTCGGCTCCTGGCCAGGCATATTAGCTAATCAAGTCTGCAGCCAAACCCTGAGGCCTCAGTTTGCTCATGTGTAAAATGAGCTGGTTAGCCACGAGGATCCCTAAGGACCTTCCAGCCCCCCTTTCTGTAGATCTGTGGACATCATTAATGTGTTTAAGAGAAGAACAGGAAGCCTGTGTTCTCTTTGGTACCCTGTTAATCTGCTATTCAAATGCTCCTCTTTTTCCCATTGACGATACAGAAAAAAAATTTAGTCAAGTCCAAATACTGAATCAGGGGGTTTGTCTGCACATTCAGGTTTTCCATCAACAAAACATGCCTCAGATAACCTAAAGCAGCCATATGTTTTCCTACCAAGTCCCTGATGGCCTGAAAAGAGCTTAGAGCTGCCACTCAGCTTGAGGTGGTGGCTCATAGCGCTCAAGGACACTGGGACAGAGACCACGGCTGCACCTGGGCCCAGATTCCAGACACCAAGGCCAGGAGGGTGCAGAGACTGGGTGTCCCAGGTGGGAGTCAGCACACAAGGAAGCCAGACCAGCTCTGCCCTGCAAGTCTTCTCCCCCAGGCTCAATTTGCCCATCTGAAAAATAGGTTGGGGTGGGTCTCCTTCCAGCCTTTATAGCAAGGTTTTACATGGGGCTGGCACAGACTGTGCAACAGTAGAAAATGTTGGATGATGGCAGGAACTCCACCTGGGGTGACAGAAGAGGCCGGGATCCCAGGTGGGCCAGCTGGAGGGTCAGCTGCAGGCAGAGCCCTGCCCCGCATTCTCTCTGGACCACTCCTTTCCCAAGGCACCATCCCTACTTCCCATCCCTTCGACTCCAGCCTAAACCCTCCGGGCTGTTGCTATCATTCTGAAAGGGTGACAGGACCCAGCCTCATTCCTGTGTTCCCCCTGCATGCCCTAGATTTTACTGACAAATGAGTCTGTATCCTTACATGGGACATCCCGAACAGGCCTGGGTGGGGATGTTTGAGAGTTTAGCCTGGAAACGAAGGCCTTGGCGTGTGGGCCTGCTGATTCCCTTCCAGTTGCCTGAGCTACTCCCAGAGTTGCCTCATGCTGGAGCCACTGGATTTGGTAAGGCAGAACGAAGACAGAGGCCACCCCAGCATTGCCCTACTGTGAAGGAGCATGATCTTTTGAAGCCTCGAACCCCAGTGGTTTGTCCCATCTGCGGCATGTAACCAGGGAGGCCCACCCCTGCCCAGGACAGGACAGGACAGACAGAGATATAGCAGCTCAGAGTTTTGTTTTCGGTGGCCCCCAGGTAAGTGGGACAAAGCTGTCCTTCTCTGTTTGCACAGAATATCTGCTCCTGGCTCCCTGAATAAAGCTCACTAACATCATTTCTTTCAAAATATCAGAGTCCAAAAAAAACCCCAAAGTACAAAACTAGAAATCCATAATGGGAGCCTCTGGGGAGTTAGGCTGGGGAAAGCCCAGGCAAACGAGAAGCTTATTAGCAGGAAATGGGTCTTGCAGTCTGAGACATGTGATGTGTGCCTCATTTTATATTTAATAGCCAACAGGGTGTGAGAAATATGCCCATAAAACCAGCGGAGACACAGGAGCAGGCCAGGTCCCATTGCCTCCAGCTACAGGCGGCCTGCTCACGGCACGAAGGGACTCTGGCCACTTTCCACATCCTTGGGAAGTAGGAACCACAAATCAAGTTTTCAGGAACCCAGTAATGGCGCGTGCGTTTCATTGGAATATATCCCCTCTTTGGGCTAGCATCCCTCATGTTTCAGAGTTACACAAGCATGTCGTGCTTTCGGTTTTTAATTCAATTTCAGTCTCACATAACACGTGCACAGCAGGCACCAGGCAGCAAGTCCACCATCCCCAAGACGGCTCAGCGGGCCCGACAGGGCCATCTGCAATGGCGATCAGGACCTGTCCAACAGTCCTTGTGTGAAAGGAAACATGACAAGACATACCCTCTGAAAAAGCAATCCACTCTTTGCATATGGAATTTCTCAGAACCACAGGGATCTGGGCTTCTCCTCCATGAAGTGATGCCGATGTTCTGAAGCCGAGCAAGGCCCATGCTAGACATGGTCCTGCTCTAGACGTGGTCCTGCTCTAGAGCCTGAGAGATCTACTTCTCCATAAGCCAGTAAGTCTATTTTCTTAAAGATGTCCACAGTCACCACCTGCATCCTGACCCAGTGCCCTCTGAGAACCAAGCCTCAGTTCTGTAATGCCCCCTAGGGACACAGCCAATTCCAGCAATAACAACGCCAAGGGCACACCAACCATACAGAACAGACTCATCAATCAGGCCGCCTAAACACAGCGTGTATCAGATGAAATCCAGACTCCAGCCAGAGTCAATATTCATTGGCTAATGTCTGGCTTTGAAGACTCAGCTGAAATTCACAGTGCTACAGATCAGTAACAAAGAACACAGTTTTCTCATCTCAGTCCCCATCGTCTGTGAAATCTGTTTATTCTCCACAGAAATGTATCTTTAGGAAGACTGTGGGCTTTAACCACAAAAAGGGATGGCTCTATTAATGAACAAGATGAATTCTGTTGATACACATGTTGAGAAATTGCAAAACTGGAGATAGATGCCATTCAGCAAGGCTAGGCAAAATCAATTATTAAATAACACAAATATACCAGAAAACATAAGGCACAAACTTGGAGGTCATTTTTTCAGAAGAAATAGTAAGACAGGGACTAAGCCAATGACAAGAGAGATTCAGGAGGGTTTCTACCTTCTCTAGGAAAGACAAGAAGTGAGTATTTAGAGATGATTAATCAGTGAAATGCTGCTGTCTACTTGTTATATGCCAGTGCTGTGCCAGGATAGGTAATAAAAGAAACTTTCCGGGCTGTAAGAAGCTTATATTCTCATTGGAAAGACAGAGAGGTGAGCAAATATTCATGACACAGAACAATAAGCTTAGCAGAAAGTCCCATGGAAGTCCCTCCAAGGGCTGAAAGACATGACAGAGAGACAGCTCTGTGAAACGGTCACCCTTGGATGTTTTGAATCTCAAGGCCATGGAGAGGGGGAAAGGAGGCAAAGTGGAGAGAATGGTCAGGATGGGAATGGCTAACACACTGGCTGCATGGTACGTGTAGGAACACGGAGAGATGAGGGTGGAGAAGTGCACAAGGGCAGAATTGCAAAGGGCCTTTGGAGCCATCTGAGCTTAACCCTGCAGGCTGCAGGTTGGCAATTTGTAAATAAAGTTTTATTGGAACACAACCACATTGACATAGTGTCTGTCTGTTGTCCTTTGTCTACTGCTTTTGTACTGAACAAATAAACTGAGAAATTATGGCAGAGATGGTTTGGTCCTCAAAGCTTACAATATTTACAGTCTGGCCTTGTGAAAGTTTGTGCACCCCACTGTAGGCCACAGGAAACTCTCACTCATTGGGTTTAAATTTTTTTAAAAAGAAAAAGGATCAGATTGATTTTTTTAAACTGAGGACTCTGGCATCAGGATGGCTAAGACTGGAATGATAAGAGAAGAGAGCAGGCCCTCACCAGGAGGCTCTCACAGAGCTGAGCAGGGACACAAGGAGCCTGGAGCTAAGCAACATGGAGCTGATGGGACAGTCCAGGAGACTTTGCTGGAAGAGTGGTCAGTGCTAGGGGAGGGGGTCGCGGGAGGGGTTGCGGGTGTATAGGGTCTGGTGGAAGGAGGATTTGAGGGGGATGCTGGGGGTTCCAGTTAGCCTGGCGGGGTGAGGACATTAACTGAGAGAGAATTCAGGAGGAGGCACAAGTGTTCAGGGAGGGGAAGGAGGTGGCCTTTTGGTCACACAGAATACAGGGAGGGAGGGCCCTGAGAGACACCTGGGCGGTCGGTGTGGTGAGCCTGTGGATACATGCAGCTGGCATTTGGAGAAAATGGGAATAGAATGACCATAATTACATATAAAACACTGGTCCAGTCCCAGTGCGAGTTTTAGTGTGAATGAATTCCAATTTAATTTTCGTCAATCAGTCTACAAAAACAACTAATTGGTTCCAGTAATGATGGAACACAGAGGTGAGAGCTCAGGCCACAAAGGGGACAGGGCACTCAGGAGGAGGAGTGTGCTGGGAGGAGGGGGGACACAACAGGACCTCACAAGTGTCCCAGCCTTTAATAATGCTGTCTGGGGACAGGCCGCATGGGTGAGGGCAGGGTGGTGGTGGCAGCATACAATTCATATTTTCAACCTGGCTGTTTTCTTTCGGTACACTTTTAAAGGGCTAAAGAATCCTCGCTCCTAGGTTATTTGCTGTTTTAGGTGTGAATGAATCCCTTTCAATACATTTACTGAGCTTCTTCCAGCCTCAGGTCTAGTGAACGCTACAGCAGACGTCAAAGAGCTACCTTAGAGGGGGTCCTACACCGGGTTGGGGAGCACTTCCTGCATATATCTATTTGTTTAAATCGACTCTTGTTTCACAAAGAATTTTAGGTCATTCAAACACATTGAAATTTACCCAAGAGAAAAGGCTGAATGCACAGGAATGAGAGAAGATGAAATGGGAAACACTGGGAAAATACACAGGGAGACGGTGAGACGTAAGACAGCCTAGGGCAGGCTGAGAGCTGGAGTCCATGCAAGAGGGAGGGCTTCCAGCAGGGGCTCCAGTGGGGGGGGAGGGAGGGGCTGTGTCACTGCCTCTGGGCCCTTGGCTGGAAGTGAGGGCCCAGTCAGGAGACACCTGCAGAAGGACAAGGCTAGCAACAGTGACCGTCCCTCCCTGAGGGCATAACTGCATCTGTGACTGAGGTTCAAATTCAGGCTTGAGCAGGGCTCCGGTGAACTCCCAGCCCCAGACTCAGCGGGAGTCACTGTTCACGTGTGAGCAGGCAAGAGGCAGTCTTGGAGCACAGCTCAAAGGCCCAGTGACAGAGGCCGGAGGGCCAGGGACCCAGTGCTCACACTGTGTATCTCAGGTGTCCCCACGCTTCTGACTCTTTTCATTACCTCATGGCCCAAATGACAATTTGAATTAAAAAGTAAAGCCATCCCTTTCCCTAGCTGGCATTCAGAAAGAAAAAGCATTTCAATAACTTATTAGGTGGTGAAATTATACAGATAAAGACTAAGTTTCCCAACTCATGAAAAATAATCATTTCTTTCCTAAAATAGGGTGGCAGCAGGCAGTCGGAAAGCTAGGGGCGTACACCTCGACAGATCAGACTGAATTGATTGAAGCAAGCCAGGTCAGTCAAAGCTAATGGAAAAATTCCCAACAGTAAAAGAACAGGCCAGGGGCACCCAGTGATGGACTGAAAGGAACACCACTAATTAAGTTGGAATATGTATGAGGCTGAGAATGGCTGTGGGGTCCCTGTACAAAAAGTTATGGTGATGAGTGAAGACAGAGAGGGAGGACACCTAGCAAGGGGCAGTTCTCTTTGTCTTGAGTGGCTCTGGTCCTGACATCTGAGGTAGGGACAGCCCCTCAAAAGACTAGACCTACACAGGAATGCTATATTTTTTTCAGGTTTCACACTCATTTATGCTGCTTCTGAAAATTGCCCCCAAAACCTATAAAAAAATAAAATAGAAATCCAGACTTCACAGGTCAGCAATAACCATTGTTAACACATTAAGGTATTTTATTCTAAAATTTTTATGTATATTCTTAAATTAGGGTCATGCATTCTCTGTAGCTTTATATCATCTTTTTTTCACTTAATACACTCTCATTTTAATTTTCCATATTGTTTAACTGGGCCTTAACACATCACTTTTGGGGCTACATAGTGTTCCGTGATATGGCTACAGCCAAACTGATTTCAGCAAACTCCAAGTGTGGGACATTTAGATCATTTCCAGTTTTAAATAACGCTGCAATGGGAACCTTTGTACATAAATCTTCATGTATTTTGATGATCATCTCCTTAAGATGATATCCTAAGAATAAACGACCTGGTTAGGAGCATTTTTTTCAATATTGAATTTATTGGGATGACATTGGTTCACGAAACTATGCAGGTTTCCAGTGTATGACTCAACAAAATACCACCTGCACACGGCCTCGTGTGCCCATCACCCCAAACAAAGTCTCTTTCCGACCCCATTTCCTCCCCTTTGCCCACTTCCACCCCTCCACCTCCTTTCCCTCTGACCATCATCACACTAGTGTATATATGTTTTCTGGCCAATCCCTTCAACCTCTTTCACTCAGTTTTCTCTCCCTCCTCCCCTCTGCCAGCTGTCCGTCTGCTCCATGTACCCATGCCTGTTTCTATTTAAAGCACTTAATGCCTATTGCCAGTTGCCGTCTATGATGTTTCTGCTCTGAACACTTCTGACACCAACTGTGTGAGATCTTTTCCCCCACACAAACTAATTTTCCAACTCTCTGGATACCAACTGGGAGTTCGGTAACTTAATCCAGTTCTGATGCTAACTGCTCAGACTTAGTGTAGACCTGCTGGGCCACTTGTGCTTCTGACAGACCAGATGTAAAGTCAGGGGTTCCCATCACCCCTCCTCAGATTTGACGATTTGCTAGAAGAGCGCACAGAACTCAGGGAAGTTCTTTACTTACACGCACCAGTTTACATAAAGGATACACCCAGGAACAACCAAATGGAAGAAATGCATAGGGCTGGGTATGAGGGGGTGGGGACTGCAGGAAGGTTCCAACATACCCTTTCTGGGCACCCCATACTCCCAGCACCTCGATGTGCTCACCAGCCAAGAAGCTCTCCAACCCCCGTCATTTCGGGGTTTTATGCAGGTTCCATTACTTAAGCATGACTGATTAATTGTTGGCAGTTGGTAACTGAGTTCCATCCCCAGCCTCTGGAGGTAGGGGAATGGGGCTAAAAGTTCCAACCTTCTATTCATGCCTTGATCTTTCTGGCCACCAGCCCCCATCCTGGACCTCTCTAGGGACCCCAGTCGCCAGTCATCTCATTAGCACACAAAAGACACTTGTCAGTCTAGAGGTTCCAAGGGTTTTAGGGGCTCTGGGCCAAGAACCGGGAAAAAAGATCAATATATGAGATATATTTCCTACTAAGCCACAATATCAAAAAGGCAGTATCAATTATCACCATCCTCCACTTAACATCATTTTTCTGCACAAAAATCCAGTCTCCATGAGACATGCCTTTCATCTAGTCATCTCTTAGGCTTTAGTTCCTGAAGTTTAAGGCCCAAATGATTACAAATGGAGCCTTCAAGGAAAGGCAGGCAACTCACAGGATGTCTGAAAAAGACTTGCAGGGTAATCCCAGGACCATGAATGGACCCACATTTGGTACAGAGCCTGGCCCCAAAAAAGGGGCCCAGGAAAAGTCCACACATGGTTGAGATGGAGCTGGTGCTCAGAGAGGAGAAAGGGGCTCCCTGGGCAGGGGAGGAGTAGAGGTCAGTGGGGAGAAACCACTCTCCTGACACCAGGCTGGACTGCTTTCCAGAGCAGGATGCTGGGTAGTTTGTCCTTTGAGGAAATGGACCCTCCCCAGGGTCCAGTAGACTGGACAACATCATGGAGACAAGCTTGGCCTTTCTCACAACAGGAATCATTTCTCAAACGGCAATATAAGCACCTGCTCAGGGAAAACAAGCCACATATCCCAAGGCAGAAAAGAGGTATCACATCATTTGGCACATAAGGCAAAATCGGACGCATCTGCAAGCAGCAAATTGAGCAGAATTTATCTGTGAACAAGACGGTAACAATCAATACAATTAATTTTTCATTAAATCACACTATTCCTAAGCTGTAAATGTTAATATCCTGAGATCAGAGAATAATCGGCATCCGAGAAAATGAAATCATCTGTGGATTTAGCACCAATATGGAGGCCAGAAGAACAAGATCCAAAGTCCAGAAGTAAAGCAGAGGCAGAATGAATGGAGGGGAAGAGGGGGCCTCTCAGTCCTGCTCCCTTCCTGGGGTCTTGGGATTCCTCTCAAGATGCTAAATTCTTCTTTGGATTATTCAATTCAACTCAATTTGACAAATACTTCTTGAGTACCTACTATGTGTCAGGCACCATTGAGGTGGTGGGGTCCAGGTATAATAGCAAACAAGACATTGAGCAGGAAGAGGGGGGGCTACACTGAGCCCCAAGTGGAGAGGGACCAAGGGGGACTGCTTGGTGGCTGGAACTCAGATTCTCTCTCTGGCCCTTCAAGAGTATTATTCTCTAGAAAGCAGGTCTTTCCCTGACCTCTGGAATCTCTTCTAGGCTGGAAATGGAAAAGAACTTTGTAAGAGAAGACCAACAACTAACTCCAAGAAAACATGAGTGGCTCTTTTTGTTTATGTTTTTAATGAAGAAAAAAATTAGTTTTGAAGGCAATACAGTTTCGTTTTGATTCTGTCAGCCCATGCTAAGAGAGAAGACTCATTGTAGCCCAGCACACGGGACTCAAGGAGAGCCAGGACGGAGGCCTGGGGCCCTCCTGCGTGACCCACCATGTGGTAAGGGGGACTGCTGAGAGCCCCAGCACCCAGCCCAGCCTCAAATGACAGACAGCAAAGAGCTCATCACAGGCTCCTGCGGAGTCAAAGCCCTATGGAAATATTATACTTGGTCATTAAAATCGATGCCTTCTACCCACACTCTCGTCAGGAAAAGTCGGGATAGCATACAGCCTTTTTTATTCCAACCCTGTCAGAAATGCATTGACCATCACGGCAGATGAATAATGTAGTTATGATATACATGAGGGGGGCATATATTAGGTTGGTCCATATAAAATTGCCTTTGTATAGGTTTAAAAAATGGTCAGTTTCAGCAACTTCTTCTGGTTCCAACTACTGTGTAATAGCTAACATCTGTTGTGTGCTTAGTGAGTACCAGGCACTGCTCTAAGCCCTCTTGTGTATTATTAGTTCATCTCCTCCTCACAACAACCCACCAGGCAGGTGCTGTCATTACTGTTCGCCCCAGGCCACGTGGTTGTGTCAGGGCAGTGATTTGAACCCAGGCCTTCTGGCCCCAGAATCTGCACTCCTAAACTTCCTACTCAGCCTCTTCAAACACACGTCTCCTGAAACAGTACATACCTTTTCCATATGTGGCACATGCTGGTATCTTCTAGTCTATTTCTTTTTTCTTTTTCTTTTTTTCAATGCACACCGGACTTCATTAAATTAATCTCACTACACACGAGGGCTCAGCATCCCCACTTTGAGAAGCCCCGCCTCGCCCACATCCTGATTTCCACAGAGTGCCCTCTAGCTCACTCTTACTTTCTGTCACACACCCTTCTCCCCTCTTGTTTCCACTTTGGACCCTCCCCCAGCAGCCTCCAGAGCCTGTCTGGGGACTCCCCTGGCGTCTGTCTGCCTCCTGTGAATCGGTGCTCTCCTGCACCACTGCTTCTGTGGTGGGACCGACCCTGTTGCTCCCTACCTCTGCACCGAGCAATTAGGTTCCAGTCACTGTCATCAAAACAGCACATGGTACCTGCCTCCAGACCACCATCTACTTAACATCTTCATTGAGTTCCCAGAGGGCTGTTACATTCCAGAAGGATGCAGACAGGTCTTTGTCTTTGTAACCACCACAGGGCTGCCTTTCTTAAGACATAGCACCTGCTGAGTAATAGACTTAGTCCTTGCAGGTCTAAAACCTCTCAGCTTACCTCCAGCCCGAAGCCACTGCCTGCCCTGCCCCCTGCCCTCTGCCCTCTGCCGCATCTGTCCCAACCTCAGCTCTAGATCAGGGAGAGGGCAGAAGGAGGCAGATTCTGCCCGCCATGGGTATCATCCACCAGTGGTACAGACTGACCCCAATGGAACAAGAGGACAGTGATAGTCACACATATTTAGCTTGACTTCTCCACTCTTAATTTATCCACTGTGCAGTGTCTTAGACCAAGACAGCTCCAGTGCCTAAAACGGGGCCCAAAAGACTCCTCGCTACCCATGCCGAGCAGGAAATTTTGCTCACACAGCTCAGCCTGTGGAAAAAAAAATTCTCTTAAAACCATCTTCCAAATATTTCATGGCTCTGAGGCTCCAGGCAAAAATGACAAATGGTGGGAGTTGGAGGAACTGGCTCTAATCCAGAGAAGAACTCCCCTTCTGTTGTATAATTTTCCAATTGTAACTCTTATCAAACCTGTCCTTCCTTTTCTCATGTGCAAGAGCACGCGTAAACACGGCCCAAGTGTTGTTTCTAATGGCCTTGCAAATAGATTTGACCCTGGAGTTGCTGGGTATAGAAAGGTAGCCAGGTGACATTTAAGACAATGTGCACCCAAGTCCCCCAGGAAAGCATGCAAAACAAAAAGTACAGGTGTGGTGGACTGATACGCAGCCGCTCAGGGGAAGCCCACAGAGACTTGTTCCCTTAGCTCACCAAATTCCTGCACAGCCCTCGCATCTGCTCCCTGCCAATTACTTCCTACTCCACTTTGCCTTCCTGATCATTGATAAAGGGCCTGGATTTGAAAGAAACTGCTCTCCGCTGCAGGCTGCATAAATATTCCATTATCAATAGGAAACAATTTACTTGCTTACAATGGCCAACTCTCTCATTTTGTTTTAACGTGCTGGTTTTCCATCAGAATAAGGCTGCGCCTTTGAAAAGACCATTTCAAAGCTCACACTCTCCCCAGCTTGAGAAATAAAACTGAAATTAGCCAGAGCAGACTGATCTCATCCCAGCCCTCCAATATGAAAAGGGCAACTCAGAAAAGATGGGGGATTGCTTTAGGAATCCTACCCAGAAACTTAATCCTAAGTGAGTCACACGTGTACACACACATCCATGCACACACCCGCACAAACCATTCCAGATTTCTGCTGAAGTGAAGGAAACCCGGGTGGGAGTTGAGGGGGAAGCCAAGGAGCCATGCACGTTCATGTGGATTTTCAGATCACAAAGGGGAACAGGGTGATAAAGGCCACATTTTAATCCACGGAGAAAAGGATTACTAAATAATGGAGTAAAAATAGTTAGCTGAGGACTTGGGAAATGTTAAGTTCCAACTGTACATTACATCATATGCTCAAATCCACTTTCGAGAAATTAAAAAGTACAAGGAATTGAAACAATAATAATTAGATGACAAAAATTCTTTCTACATTATGCTGAGTGAAATAAGCAGTCAGAGAAAGACAAGTACCATATGATTTCACTCATATGTAGAATCTGATGAACAAACTGAAATAACAAGCAAAACAGAGACAGACTCATAGATAGAGAGCAGGATAACAGCTACGGAGGGTGGAGTTTGGGGGTGGAGGGATTGAGCAAAAAAAAAGCTCAGGGACATGGACAACAGTGTGGTGATTGCAGGGGGTAGGGGGACAAGGGGACTACATGGTAATTGAAAAAAAAGTTCTAAAGAATTGAAGGCAGCCCTGGCCGTGTGGCTCAGCTTGTTGAAGCATCATCTTGTACGCCAAAAGACTGAGAGTTTGATCCCTGGTCAGGGCTCATGGGGGCATTGTGGGTTTAATCCCTGGCTGGGGCACATACAGGAGGTAACTGATCAGTCTTTCTCTCTCACATTGATGTTTCTCTCCCCCCCCCCACATCTCTCTCCCCACCTACCTCTCTAAAAATCAATGGAGAAATCCTTGGGTGAGGATTAAGAAAATAATGATAAAGAATTGAAGGCAGATTGATACATAAAAAAGAAAAAACTAAGAAACAACCTGGAAAATAAAAAGTAAAATGAAGATAAATTGACATATGGCAGACAAAAAGATAATCTTTGATATGTGAAAGGTTTACCAAATGCCCCAACAGAAAAATGAGAAAGATACAAATAGACTTCCCCTAAAATGAAAAATACAAATAGCCAAAAATCATATAAAATAGAATTCTATCTCACTATTGATTTTTTTTAGTCATGGTATTTTTTACTAGAGCAAATGAACAGAACCACACTACACCATGTTTTGTCTATCAGATTCACGGTCAGTCGATGAGCATTTGTTGGGATCTAGTATGTGCCGAGCACTGTTCTAGGAGCCAGGACATGACTGTGGGCATGACAAAGACCTCTGACCCACATCATTGCGTTCCATGGGGGAAAGACAGTAAAGTAAGTAACATGGTGTGTAGGAATGAAGTAACTGCTAAGGAAAAGAAAATGAAGTAGAGTAGGCAAAAGAAAAGGCAGAATTGGGGGGAGGTGTGGAAGGGGAAATAATGTAAATATGGAGGTTAGGGCAATTGCAGAGCAGTGAGAAGCCATTTGGACGTAGCGTGGTAGCCATGGGCTATCTGGGGAAGAATGGTGTTCCAGACAGAGGAAAGTCAGTGCTAAATCTCCAGGTGGGCACACAATATGCCTGATGTGCTGGAGAAGGGCGAGCACGTGGGATGGAGAGAAGTCAGTGAGAGGGGAGATGGGTGGAGCAGTGGAGCCCCAGGGGTGGGCAGGTAGATCATGCAGGGCGTGTAGCCCATTGCCAGCACTTGGAATTTACTTTGAATGACATGGGAGCCATGGCAGGTTGCTGAGCAGGGGAATGACGTGGTCTCACTTGTGTGTTACAAGGATGCCTCTGTCCAAAGAAGACATACAGGTGGCCAACATGTACATAAAAAGATGCTCAACATCACTAATCATCAGGGAAGTGCAAGTCAAAAGTACAGTAAGGTATCACCTCACACCTGTTAGAACGGTTACGACGAAAAGGACAAGAAACGTGCTGGTGAGGACATGGAGAAAGGGGACCCCTTGGGCACTGTTGCTGGGAATGTAAATTGGTGCAGCCACTATGCAAACAGTATAAACATGCCTCAGGAAATTAAAAATAGTACTAGCATACGACCCAGCAGTTCCACTTTTGGGTACTTTTCCAAATAAAATAAAAACAGTGACTGGAAAAGACACATGCACCCCACGTCCACTGCAGCAGCACTATTTACAATAGTCAAGACCTGGAAACAACCTACGTGACCACTGATAGATGAATAGATAAAGAAATGTGGTACATAAACACAAGGGAATATGACTCAGCCATAGAAAAAAACGAAATCTTGCCATTTGTGACAACACAGGTGGACCTAGAGGGCATTATGTTAAGTGAAATAAGAGAGACAGAGAAAGTCAAATACCATATGATTCCACTTCTATGTGGAGTCTAAAGCAAACAAACAAAAATGAAAAAGACATCCAAACCCACAGATAGAAAGAACAGATTCGCGATTGCCAGAGGCAGAGGTAGGTAAAATGGGTGAAAGGAGTCAAAAGGTACACACTTCCAGTTATAAAATAGTAAGTCATAGGGATGTCATATGCAGCATAGTGACTGCAGTTATAACACTGTACTGTGTATTTGAACGTTGCTAAGAGAGTAGTTCATAAACGTGCCCATCAACAGAAAAACTGTGTAACTAAGCATGGCAATGGATGCTCTCCAGACATTGCAGTGATCATTTCACAATATATAAAAACATCAAGTATGTTACACAATGGAAACTGATATAATGTTATATGTCAAATATACTGAAAAAAAAAGACTCCTCTGCCTAGTGTGTGATAACAGACCATAGGGACACCATGGAGGCAGAGAGAGGTGGCAGCAGTGGTGTGGGGGAGAGCGGGCAGCGGCAATAAGGAGGGCAAAGTGGTCTCGTCCTGGACGGAGTTGAAGGCACAGCCAGCAGGGTGTCCTGAGAGACAGTGGATGGGATGTGAGAGACGGAGCGCGTCAGGAAGGCCCCAGGGTTTCTGGAAGATGAGCAAGGCCTGTGTGACAACGTGCTCAGAATTGTCAAGGACACAGGGTCCAAGCCACACTGCTGGTGAGAGCATGAACAAGCCTACTCTGTCTGTGGGGCCACAGAGCCGAAAGCCCCAGAAACCTTAAAAATATAGACCTTGTTTGGATCCTGATTAGAGAAAACCTGAAATGGAGAATTTTGAGATCATCATTATAGAGAAATAAGCTCATTTAGCTAACTTACTGGTGTGATGATGGATGAAATGATATTATATCTGGGTTTTGCATTAAAGTACTACAGGAAAAGATGCTGAGGCAGGGGAGTTAGAAGGTATATGGTCAATAAAATGTAAACAATCACTGAAGCTCAGGGGTTTAGACTATCCTCTCTGTTATGTTTGACAATTTCCATAATATTTTTAGGTTTGCATACCGTTAGACCAGCAATTCTGTTTAGAGATATTTATCCTAAAAAATAAGAGATATATACAAAAATTTATTTACAAAGATGCTGAATGCAGCCTGAGTTTTAATAATAAAAATGGGTACAATAGGTAACTAGCTACATAAGTGATGTCATTCAGTTAAAATGGTAAGAAAATCAGAAATTGGTCTGAATATATAAGAAATTTAGTATATGACAAGAGTGAGATTTCAAATGACAGGAAAAGATAGGTTCATTACTATGTAGATTTCTGGAAAGTATTAAGAGTGAAACTATTGTATACACCATACTTTATACCAAAATAAATTCAGGAAGGATCAAAGATTAATTATATAAAATAAAGTCATAATTGTAAAAGAAAAAAATGAGGGAATTTTTTTTATAATCTCAGAGTAGATAAGGCTGTACTTAGTAGGAAACAAACACTAAAAGTCATAAAAGACTGACTAATTCTAAATAAAAAATTTAAACTTAAAAAAAAAAAATCCTGGCTGGTGTGGCTCAGAGGATTGAGTGCAGGACTGCGAACCAGAGTCACCAGTTCGATTCCCAGTCAGGGTCCATGCCTGGGTTGCAAGCCAGGTCCCCAGTAGGGAGTGTGCAAAAGGCAACTACATAGTGACCTCTCTCCCTCTCTCTCTCTCTCTCTCTGTCTCCCTCCATTCCCTTCTCTCTAAAAATAAATAAATAAAACAAAATTTAAACTTTTTAATGCAAATATCACTGTAAGCTAAGTCAGAAATTAGAAATAAAGTAAAAATATTTTTAATTTATATTAAAAATGAGGAGCTAATTTTCCCCATATTTAAAAAGTCCCTTTTTATCAATAAGAAAAAGGTTAACAAATCAAAAGAAAAATGTTCAGAGAATATAATCAGACAGTTCCGAGGACAGGAATTACGAATTAATACACATGTAAAACAATGTTGAACACAACTCGCAATAAGAGAAATGCAAATTAAAATGATATTTATAAAGAGTTAAATGGTAATGGAAAAGATACAATAAAAAATTTAAATCAATAGAGGAATTTCCGGCCAAGATGGAGGCATAGGTAGATACATTTTGCCTTCTTGCACAACCAAAAGGACAAAAACAACTTTAAAAACAAAAAAATAACCAGAACGGCCAGAAAATGGAACTGTATGGAAGTCCGACAATCCAGGAATTAAAGAAGAAATATTCATCCAGACCGGTAGGAGGGGCGGAGATGGGCAGCCGGGGCTGGAGAGGACTCATGGCAAGGAGGCAGCTGGAGGATGGGGGGATGGGCATGATGATGGCTTGTGGACCAGGCAAGGTGGCAGCTGACAGAGTGGGTGGTCCCACATTTGCATGCAGATAAACCAGGAGGAACAACCAGGGAGGGAGACAGACCGTGCAACCCAGGGTTCCAACGTGGAAAACTAAAGCCTCAAAACCTCTGACTGAAAAAACTTGTAGGGGCTGAGGCAGTGGGAGAAACTCCCAGCCTCACAGGAGAGTCCATTGGAAAGACCCCCCAGGGTCCTGGAACAGACACAAACCCACTCACCAGAGAATCAGCACCAGAAGGGCCCAATTTGTTTGTGGGTAGCAGAGGAAGTGACTGAAAGCCTCGGAGAGCTGAGCAAGCAACATTGTTCCCTCTCAAATCCCTCCCCTACATACTGTGCCACAACACAGCAAAGTGGGTTGTCTCACCCTGCCTAAGGCTCCGCTCCTTACTACGTAACAAAAAATATGTCAAGACAAAAAATATGGCCCAAATGAAAGAACAGATCAAAGCTCCAGAAAAAATACAACTAAGAAATGAAGAAATAGCCAACCTATCAGATGAAGAGTTCAAAATATTAGTAATCAGGATGTTCACAGAATTGGTTGAGTATGGCTGCAAAATAGAGGAAAAAGTGAAGGCTATGAAAAGTGAAATAAAGG
>VMDR010005354.1:0-21804 GCA_007922815.1 Macrotus californicus
ACAGATGATGTGTTATAGAAGTATACACCTGAAACCTTATAATTTCATTAACGAATGTCACCTCAATAAATTCAATAACATTTTTTTAAAAATCCTTAAAGACAGCAACCTCAATATCCTAACAGTAAAAAAAAGAAAGAAAGAAAAGTAACTCATTATCACCTTGAAAGTAAGGAACACACTTAACATTTACATTACAAGTCAAAGTAATTATTTGAGTTTAGTAAGATGTGATAGTATTTTTATCATTAGCTACTAGTTAAAATATTTTGAAATCCATATATCAAGGTTGCTTTTAAAATACAAAGGACTCTCATATATTAACCCATTAAAGCACACAAGAGTCACTTAGAAATTCTTTTTTTTTAAAAAAAGTTCTGTCTATACAATCTATTATTCAGGGTCTTCACAGTGGCATGTCAGGAAATTTTGTTCCAAGCTACTCCCACTTAGATATAATCTGGCTCCACTCTAGGCACTGCTCATATTTGCTCTCTACTTCTTTACAGCGCTGTGACCTGGGGCGTTGCAGGAAGATGGGTGTCACCAATCATCAGGGAGCAACACAAAACTGGAAAGGGAGAAGGCGTACGGAAGACCAAGGAAACAGAATCTGCTCTACACTCGAATAGCTGTTCGCTTTCTCCCTTCCCTTTTTAAACTAAATTTCCATCTTGTCTTCCTCTTCTCCTTGTGAATGCTCCCAAACTTCCCAAACTCCTGGCTGAGGTCTAGGTCAAATGTAAAGCACACACACACGTGCACACACTGCACGCAGTAGCCACTGAGGCAGGAAGGTCGGCACCTTCAACCTCACAGGACACCTTTATAACAGGAAGAAGTTGTGAATGCAGATGAAATTTTGTTTGTTAAACTGTGGCAACTTCCAAAGGACAAGCTTTTGGTGCATTTTAATCCCTCTTCTGCCATGGAATTAACTTAGGCCCCCAGGGACCAGAACTCATGGAACCCTTGAAATTAAAGGTCATCCACTCCACACCACCTACTAGTCCCTATTTTTACATTGCCAAGTTTCAGCTGCTCCATCTGACTCCTGACTCCACTTAAGGGCCATTCAGAGTGGACAGAATATATCTATAGCATGAAAATGAGTTAGTTTGTCTGAGAAACTTAAATTCTAGAATGGCTATATACACTACACCATTGACTTTAACTAGACAGCCATGCATCCTCAATAAACCTTCCCTTCCTCCCAGGCAAAATGCATCCTTCTGTAGCACAGGGCTCTATTATCACACTTGTGACTACAAATTATTATATATATGTGCACAGCTCTCTTCCCCACCCTACTGTGAACTTCTCAAGATCTTGTCTTCGCCATTCTGACGTCCACCACCCAGTTTCCTCTGTCCCTCTAACCCTTCACGGTAACTGAGAGGCAGTAGGCATTCCATATTGGCTTTTCAAATATAAGAAATGAACGAATACATGACCTTTCCTGGCACCTAAGGAAAAATATGGCATGTCTTTTTGCTACTATCCTTCATCAGAAAGTAGGTAGGCACCATGAGATCTGAATTATTTCCTCAGTCTGGTCATACTTACTCGTTCTTCTCTAATATGAAGGAAAGGCTGCAGTCTTTTTGTCTCCTAAAAGCAAAACTACTAGCGTTTGGTGGAATTTTGTAGCCTGCCCTCAGCTCCTCTGTGACTCCCCCCACAGAGAAATGCAGCTTCCTACTTTGGCATGGCTGTGTAGCTGAGAGAGAAGCCACATTTTCCAGCCTGTTTAAAACGACCTCCATTTTTCATCAACACCATTCAAAATTAACTTTCTCTGCAGAGATGTGAAGTTGATTTCGGGACTCAGACAGAACCCAATGACATCTAAATCAATGGTTGTTCAAGACACCATCCAAGAATTATTTTTTAAATAAATGACTGGAGTGTCTTCAGAATCTGACAGATGTGTTTTATTTTATTTACATTTGGCTTTTATATATTTTTATTAAGGATGAAACATACCACTCAGTGGGAAGTAATACTAAAAAAATGTGAACCACAGTGACACGTAGCAAAGGGAATGAATCTCACAAACGATCTGCACGTTCTGAATTCAGGTGCATTTTGGAAATGGGGTGGCAAAAATGATGATGATTTTCGTTTTGCAACTTCCTCAGTTCTGTCCATTCACTGTCATTAGGGAACCCATCACCCTGAAGGAGTCTTGCGTCAGAACAGGACTAAGAGCATGTCAAGAAGAAACACTGAGATGAATGGAAACTAATTTCATCCAAGTGACATACTAATATAAGGCTCTGTGCTCTATTTATACTCGGTTCAATAACGTATCTAAAAATCAGACAGTTTAAAATTTGAAAAACCGTGCAGAAAATATCAACCTGCTATGAAGTACACACTCTCTACAAGTTCATCCCTCTCAGCAGAGGGTTTTTGGAGGGGAGTCCCCTTGTCCCCAGGGTCTCTCTCTCTCTCTCCATGACATATTTTTTCAGGCTAATGCATTTTAAATAACATTTGCTACTGCAGCCACGATTGGTGGAAGGATTACAATGATTCAACTGGATAGTTCAGATTTTCAGAGTGAACCATTCCCAATTTGTCCCCCAGGAATTCCCAAGGAAGAAAAGCACAGCAGAGGTCAGAGGGCTCCTGGTGAGAGGGGAAGGTGCAGGGATCCAGTTTCAAAGTGCCCCCTCTGAATGTGAATGTGATGTCTGGCAACAAGAGATTTGCCTCTGGGGGGGGGGGGGGAAGGCTTTCTAGATGAACAAGACAAAAAAAAAAACCTCCAAAATGAAGTTGTTTTTACATCTCAAGGCTTAAGTTGTACTTAAGTATTTGACAACATTGAGGGGAAGGGTATTTGACAACATTGAAGCTACATTTAAATTTTCTCCCATCGCAAAAGAAAATTTAATTGCTGAATTAAAACGTACGGCTATAGCACTGCCAAAAGGCTTTGAGAGTGATACGTAAAGGGCTTATTTAGCTTCTGTACACGCATGGCCCATACACACATGGTCCAGCCACTTCAGCAGTGAAACTCGTAACACATCACAAAGTCCCCTAGTAGCTGAAGAAATATGCCTCTGGCAAGGTCAAGGTAACAACACCTGACTGAGGATGCACTGTCTGTCTTCCTGCAGGTGTGCTGCATTTAAGGAAAAAGTTCTACGTTTTTGCCTCAGCTCAGAATCTCACTGACTGAGAGAGAGCCATGAATCTCAGGGTTTATAACTCCAGAAATCTTTTGCAAAGAAAGAACCACTCTTAGATGTTTAAGAGTGTTTCTTATCAGCACAGCATCACCAGGTATTCTGCAACATTCAGATGCATCAGGACAAAAGATGGAACTGTCTGAGCGACTTTGGAGCATTCACAGGTTCCAGCTGCACGGTCCTCACATACTTGGGTTGCTGTATTACTCTCTGATCCCTTAAAGGTTACGCCATTGATTTCCTTTTAATTCCTCTTGCAAAGCTCATCTGCAATTGAGGGAATTAAAATGTAACATTGTGGGCATTCCACCTTGACCATCAGCACTGAGGGTTGACTGAAAATTTCCCAAAAATCATAGGAAGTATCTCTTGATGAGATAGAATTTGAACTTTAGTTCAAATACATTTAGGCTGTAAATAAGGATTGATTTGGATTTGGTTTTGGGTTTTTTTAGGAAGAATATTCAGGGTGTTTCTGTTGTCTTAAGAAATTACCCAGGAACTCTTATTTTCCAAAAACATTTTCCTCCTGCATCTTTAGTTATTGTCTTTAGGAATTACCACCTTAAATTACCTACTCTGCATGGACATATATAGAAATTTAGCTCTAATAATTAATTAACTCCTCTATTGGATGATACCCATGAAAATTCGTAGAATCAGGGAATGAGCTCCAAAGTCCAATAACTTAAAGCTAAAATTAGACATATGATTTATGTCCAGAAAATGTCCAACAACTGTAATATAATAAAAATAGTTTGCTCGATCAACATTAATGTAAACTGGAAGCCAACGAGAATGGACTGGCATGCACATGAGTGAACAATGATGACTTCACTGCACTAGTCAGTGGGGGTGGTACACATGCCTGAGCATGTGTACTGTGTGGCCATAGCATTCAAAATGACTGAGTGAGTAGAACAACAAATCTGTATCAAATTTTGTGTTAAGCTTGAACATCCCTCTGTGGAAAGTATTTGGATGATTTAGAAGGCCGCAGCTATGAGCAACTGGTGATTGGCAGCTTCATCACAAGAATGCTCATACATCACGTCTCACGCAGAGTTTTTTGGCAAAATATCAAATCACCCAGGTGACTCAGCCCCTCTACAGCCCAGATTAAGTGCCTTGTGACTTCTGGCTTTTTGCAAAACTAAAATCACCTTTGAAAGAGAAGAGATTTCAGACTGTTGATGAGATTCAGGAAAATATGATGGGGCACCTGATGGTGATTGGGAGAACCATGTGAGGTCCCAAGGTGCCTACTTTGAAGGGGATTGAAGTATCACTGTCCTATGTACAATGTTTCTTGTATCTTGTTATCTTCTTCAATAAATATCTCTTTCTTTCATACTATGTGGTTGGATACCTACTAGAGAGACCTCGTATATTATATGTAATAGTCCTATATTTCTAGAAGGATGTACCTCTCATTTTAAAATATAGTGATTATTTTTAGTTTTAAAAAAACTAATGGATCTGGTCTGGCATGCATGAAGGTTGAAAGTTTCACACCATCTTAACAACAAATAAAAAACAGAACAAGCTGAAAAATCAAC
This sequence comes from Macrotus californicus, assembly GCA_007922815.1. Taxonomy (NCBI): domain Eukaryota; kingdom Metazoa; phylum Chordata; class Mammalia; order Chiroptera; family Phyllostomidae; genus Macrotus; species Macrotus californicus. The sequence continues at coordinate 4,763 of VMDR010005354.1, forward strand.
AACTCTTCTTAGGTAAGTCAAAAAAGTGAGGTCACCAGGCAGATCACTGCCTCCAACACTGGAGACACGGACAGGGGAGCCCAGAGAATTGGAAACCTCCATGGGCACCGGCACCAGCATAGGGCGATCTAACCGTCACGGACAATCCCTAGAGCCCAGCATGGACACGTCTGAGAGATGACAGTTCCAGGGGAGTGCAGATATCTCTGAGGTTCTGATTTCAATTCCTCTGGATAGATACCCAGAGGTGGGATTACTGGATCCTGTGGTAGTTAATTTTTCATTTTGGAGGGACCACCATACTGTTTTTCACACTGGCTGTACCAATTTTATTCCCATCATCAGTGTACAAGGGTCCCCACATTCTCCATATCCTCGCCACATTCTTGCCAATACTTTATCTGTGTTTTTTATAGTAGCCATCCTAACAGGTGTGAAATAATATACCATAATGCTTTTGATTTGTGATGGTTTCAAAGGTGTATCTTCCTCTCTTACTGGTCACAAAATTCAACAAATGCTATCACTCTGATTAATGATCTACCACAGGGGAAGAAGCATTCACTTGTTTTTGAAAAACAATTACTATCTTCTTGGCCTTTCAAGAGACAGGGGATATGAATGTTTATTTTATGGCAAAACTATCAGGTCAAATTCCACTGAAATTCAGTAAGAGAGTTTCCACTTACTGGCTGTACAATCAAAGGCTACTTTTTTAGAGGGAAATCCAACCTGTGATTTCAGGCACCAATAACATCAGCTCTCATTTCCTCACTGCCCAGTCAGAGAAAGGCCCTGGGCTGAAGACTTCACTCATGTTTTCTCTTTTATCTCACTAGTCAGTCTCTAACCCCCATTTCACAGATGAGAAACTGAGGCTCATAAATGTAAAGTAATTTATCCAAATTCACATGAATAAGAAGTACTGGACTTGAAATTCAAACTCATATACACCTGACTTAAAAACCAGAACAGATAAAGTCCACCAGAAGACACAGAAAAAAATTTAAGATTTTGTTTACTTTTAGAGAGAGGGAAGGCAGGGAGAAAGAGAGAGAGAGAAACATTGATCGGTTGCCTCTGGCAGGTGCCCTGGGCATGCGCCCTGACAGGGAATCGAACTGGAGACCTTTCACTTTGTGGAACGATGCTTAATCAAGTGAGCCACAGGAATCAGGGCAGACACAGAAATTTGAACCTGATTTATAGATATTCTCAGATGGCAACTGAATTAGGAGTCAGGGGACTTATTTCCATCCCAAATCTTGACCAGTGATTGTACTTGAATAAAATCTTTTCCTCTCTCTAAGCCTCAGTTTCTTCATGTGCACAATGAAAAGATCCAAAGTGATCTTTAATTACAAAGCAGCTTACCATTTAATAAATTACAAAAAATGAATGACCATTATAAGTCCTTACTAATATTCATTTTAAAGACAGGATTACAGGCAATATACTTATGACAGAAGAATGTAGACCAAAGCTGACAGCATATATCTAACTAAATATTATAGATTTTTAAAAATCTTTCCCATCATAGATTATTAAAAGTTAAAGTCTTGACTTACCTACTCACAGACTCGAAACTTCTCGCACCAGCTGTTTCTTTACGCTTCTCTTACCTTTGACTCAGACTAAACAAAGCATGTTCCCTGCTTTGGCAACTTTCTTCTTATCTCCTTTTATCACAGTCCTGGTCTGATGTCCAGCCCGTCAGTCACGCAGGAGTCAGACAGCCGTGAAATGCTGACGCCAACAGTGTGCTCACTCAATGTTCCTAAACTTTCTCCCTTCCAGCCGAACCACATGATCACCAATACTTGAGGAGAAACTCACATTCGATGGAAGCATTAGCAGAAAACCCGAGAGCGTCTCATCACTTCATCACTGGCTTGCTCTGGAGAGTCACACCCCTTATGTCAACAACACAGGCCGGGACAGGTGTGTGACTTGGGTTCTGCTCACTCTGAGCAGCCTTGAGCCTCGGGTTCACTTACCAGTTCATGAATGTGGACTTTCCAGAGTCCCCGACTCATGCACATAACAGACTACATTTTTTTCATGCCTTTTTACCCCTCACATTCAAGTCTCATAATGTCCTCTGCCATTTTACCACCCTGGGAAACCCTTATCCATCTTTCTGTGCTTGGTGTACTCATCAGTTCTTCTGGAAACACTGCCCCTGTGTCATGGCTGCTAATCAATCCTATGCCCACTATTAGTTCCTAAGTCATTTTTTTATTCTAACACCCGCCATATCTGAATTCAAGGAACAGCAATTATTTTTGCAAATAGACAACATGACTATAAAATGCAGCTGAGAGATAATTTATAAGAATGTCTAAGAAAAAATGGGAAATCAGAGTAATGCCATGAGTTACATTTTGGGTATAAAAATTTTATAAAGTCACAACGATTAAGTAAGTCACTGATGAAGAAGCCAGAATAAACTCGCATATAAGTTTAAGACAAGCACCCCCAGAGGCAGATCCTACAGGGTGTAAAAGTGAAGTATTTGCTAAAGGTCACAGCATAAACTAATGAGAAAGGAATGTACTATGCAATAAAAATATTAGAATAATTGGCTAGCTATTTGGAAAAATAAATCAATTTAGTGCCTGACTTCCTACTTTACACCAAAATAATATTCAGGGAAATTGTTAAAAATTAAGCCATAATAAGTTATAGGCAAATAAAGGTAAAAATGTGCTTGATCACCAGGTAGATAATGAACATATAAGTAATGAAGGACTGCGCCTTTACTATCATTGTAATAGGTAGTGCTGATTGAACATTGACTCCGGGTTAGCGATGTGTAAAGTGCTTTACGTGCTTTTCTCAAAGCAACAATATGATGCAGACACTCTTGATGGCTCCATTTTAGAAACATGGAAGCTGAGTGACAGGAAGTTTGAGTAAGGTCACACATGGCCCAGAAGGGGCAGAATCAGAAATGTGAACTTGGGTGGTCTGATTCTAGAATCCGTGCCTTTAGATTTTTACCACCTGAAACATATGTAATGGAAGTAAAATCAGGGAGGAAAAGACAAACCAGTAAAAAGAAAAATGAAAAGAAAAAAAACAAATGGGCCGAGATATAAAACGTTGATATAGAAGAAATGCAAATGGATAATAAACTTGAAAAGAAACTGAGCTTCTGCAATCGGTTATACACACGCAAAACATATATACACTGAGGCCCTTTTTATAAAATATAAAATCGATACAGCTTTGTTTTCCTTTACAAATACTCATAGTTAAAACTAGTGAGATCTTGGGGAGGCATCCATTACGCATTGCCAACTGCTTTCCCAAAATAACACACCAATTCACACTCCCTACAAGTGGTGAAAGAATAGGAAGCTTTAAAAGTATTTATAGCTTTTGACCTAGAAATTCTACTTCCAGGAATGTATTCTAAGGGCAATTTTGGAAATACAGAGAAGTTTTAATCAGAGATGTTTGCTTAAAATTTTTTATTAGCATAAGAAAATGTTTGGAATACTCTAACTGCCCAATGATAAGAAAATGGTTAAGTAAATTAAGGTATATCTATAAGATACTATAATGCCATCCAGGAGTCAGCAAACCATGGCTGTGGGCTGAGTGTAGACTCCTGTCTGTTTATTTTTTCCTGCTGTTGTCAATAAAGTTTTATTGGAATACAACCGCGTTCTTTCATCTGTGTATCATCTGCGGCTGTTCTCACAATGCAAGGCTAGAGTTGAGCAATTACTGCAAAGACTGTATGGCCTGCAAAGCCTAAAACATTTATTATCTGGCCCTTGACAGAAAAAGTTTGCTGATGCCTGTTGCTAGTTCTGATGACAGAGAATATATGTTTATAAAAGATTTTTAATGACAAGGTTAAATGTGAATTTTTAAATCTTAAATGAGTAAGAAACAAATGATATTTCGGGTGTTAATGCAATAGTTACCGATAATGACACTAATAACAATAAAGGTATGGTACAAAAACAACGCCTTGGTATATCACAATAGCCAATTTTAAAATGGGGTGGATCTCTATGATTTTAGACTCATTTAAATATAAATATCTTTTCTTTTTGGTAAATTCTTTCCTAGTGCTAGTAATGCTTACAAAATGCATTGTATCTTTTTGTCTCTACACCATCTGTGTTGCACAGACATTAATCAGTGATAATTTATGAAACTTGAGTCCTAAAGGGGAGGAAGGCCACAGCCAATGATGATGTCATCTGTCATCTACGTTACTCTTAAAGGGCAACTTGTCTCCCCTGCTGACTTCTTGATCCAATGACCATACTTTTTCATAGCACATCAACATCTGGAATTATCTGATTGACCTATTGGGTAACCCTTGCCTGGAAAATGAGGTCGGTGCACTACTCAATCTGTCTTCAGGATCTTAAAAAATTGCAAAGATGGGTATAGAGCTTCCGAAACTACTCCCTTTGAAAACAAACAGTGCCTTCCAGTGAATGCATCACCAAGGAGGAGATGACAGCACTGAACTCCGTGTTCACGTCTCTGCTGTTTTTGTCTGGTTCAGAAATCATTAGCACCTGATGGTGCTTTCAATGCTGTCCCAACGGGGAAAGGCAATCCCCAGGCCAGGCTTCTGTCAGAGAGGAGACAACCTATGGAGACAATATCCCGAAGCGTAGAGACTTGCAAACGTTCATTGTTCCCACAGGCCTTAACATAAGCAATTGAGTGAGTTTCATGACAAAAATTATACAATAACAGAACTTCCAACAAGGATACTTAATGACTTTTAAAAAAAATTTAGAGACTATAGGATCAGATCCAAGTGTAGAGTGATCAAGGTCTAGAGCTTCTATTAAAGAACTGCCTGCTTCAAGAAGTACGCAGATTGTTTTCCATTGCTTCCATCAGTTGACATAAGAAATGGAAAATCAAAACTGGTTGTGAATTTAAGCACTACTCCTGGTACAAAAGGTAGCTATCATGCTTGGAAATAGATGTTACATTACACTTATGTAGGCCATTGGTGTGTCTCAGACATGGTTCTCTCTTCCAATGCACTATAGACAATACTGAGTATTTAGTTTATGTTATTATGGTTTGCTTGCTTGTTTAATTTTTAAAAATAAGCCTGCAATCTAGACTTCCTTCCTTCCTTTAAATAGATGTGCATATTTAATGTTACAAATCCTCTTGCATCCATATGAATACAGGGCGTGATAAGTATTCATCTCAGTTCTTAGGAAATGCAAAGTCCCAAATAAAAGATAAGTCACAGAGAAGGACAATGAGGACCATAAACACAACTAAAAGAGAGGTGAGGAAAACGCTGCACAGGTGAGGAGGGTTCTGGAGGATAAGGGAGGGATTCTTAGGGTCAACTACATGAGGGAGGTCATCTGAGGTCAAGGGGTCCAGGTAGAAAAGAGGAGGCACAAGGACAGCTTTGGTTCTGTGGGAACTGCACAAGGAGAGGAAGGAAAGCCCAGAAAGGTAGACACCTGATCGCAAAGAGCTCTCTATGGCAGGATGTACCCTCCAGTTAGGAGAAAAAGTTTTCTAACATTTTAGAAGCATCCATCAGGCAATGGGGTAGAAGAGAGATGTGCAAGTTCAGAGGAAAAAGAATAATGGACAGTAGGATAGCACAGCAATGGCTGGGGGGGGGCGCATGGAAAGGATCATGGGTGGACAGAGCAGAGGAATAGAAATGAGAGGTGGTTAGAACAAGACTGTCCAATCGAAAATACAGTGACAGCCACATATGTAATCTGAAGTTAACATTCATGATATGTTCTGTTTAACTCAATATATCAACAATATTAGCATTTTCACCTACAGTCAATATAAAATTTTTCATGACACAGTTTATCTTCTTTTTTGGTATTGTCTTTGAAATCCAGTTTGCATTTTAAACTGACAGCTCATCTTGATTTGGCTAAGCACATTTCGAGGGCTCCACACCACATGCATTAGAAGCTGCAGTTTGGGACAGTGCAGGTTCAGAAAGCAAATCTCAAGGCTCCATTGCCAACTGAAATAATAAAAAGATGAACAGAACAATAGCTACCATTTATGAGTACTAAATACTAAATGTGAGGCAAGGAAAATAGTTAATAAATATTGTATGTCCACTATAATTGAAACACTTGTAAAATTTATAGAAATATGCTAGAAATAAATATAGGTTGATAATTGTCTCTACCTGTTGATATTATGATCATGCCTTCTCCTTTCCTGTCTCTGTGACTACTTTATTTTCTAATTTTATATAATGAGTATGGATCTCTTTTGCAAAAACCCCACCATAGTTTTCATTTTCTCAAAACTGTGGAGGGTTGGAGAGTGATGGGCAGCAGCTGGAGGGAGGCAGAAGGTCAAAGGAGGGTCTTGTCTGGAGTGGCAGAGATGTGCTCATGTTTATAACTGAGGGGTAGAGAAGGAAAGGCCAAAGACATGGAGAGAAGGGGTCATTGTTGGAGCAGTCTTAGAGGAAGGCAGAGGGAATGGAATCTAGGATCAGAACAACTCCAAGGACTGCCATGGCCCAGAACAGGGACGCTTCTTCCATTAAGAACAAAGATGCACGTGTGTGTAAACATTTATAGGAAAGCATTAGCAGGGCCATAGAGGATGGGGTGGCCCCATGACAGTTCATCTTCCTGGACCCACGTGGTGCTGCCTCAGTACCTCTGCTTGTACAGAACTGCTCTCCCCCACCCACTCTCCACTCACCTCTAGACTCACCTCCAGACCTATGTGTGTGGCCTCTGCAATGTCCTAGTCTCCAGGGATCCCTGCCTTCTCTGGTTGATTGGGTCACAGAACCCTCTGAGAAGTCTGTCAAAAACACAGGCTCTGTGGATCCCCTACTTGGACTGTCTACTTCCGTAGTCTAGACTATTCTAGCTCTGTGGTCCAAAGTGTTTAACTTTGATGTGCACATGAATGGCCCAGGTGGCTTATGAAAAATGCAGATTCTGACTCCATGGCCTAGGATGGGGTCAGAGGTCCTGCATTTCTAACAGGTTTCCAGATGATGCCAATACTGCCTATCCTGAGACCACACTGAAAAGCAAGGGGCTAGAGTGGGGAAGCTGGGTGTGTTCATTTATTTTCCCTGCAAGTTCAATGCAAACCACCTAGGAACAGTTCATCGGTGGTCACTGAGGAACAACCACTCATGACTCTTCTGGCTGTTAGCATCTGCTCTCTTGGTTTATGGCCACCATTTCTCTATGTATATGCTAGTGCCTTTCCACCAAACTGCAGATGAGTGGAAAACAATGATATTTAACTCCACCTTGCATCCCTCCATCCAGCAGAGTCCTGCAGACCAACACTCAAGCAATGTGTCGTAACAAAAGGAAATGAATAATGTTGCTGCTTTGATATTGACATATCGTAGAGAAAGTGATTCCAAATTGCGGCTGTAATCAATGCAGAATGAAAAGGAAGAATAATTGTAGTTTCCGAGATTTCATTCCCATGTGAACACATGCGGCTCCCATTAAGTGTGACAGCACACACACACTGAAATCCGCAGGTTGGCCTCTTTCGCAACATGCCCCCCTGCTGGTCTGCCGTATTTATGATTCATCTGGCCTTGGATTTGTTTTAATTACCTGGTGTCTTGTTTCTTTCTGCCCACACCTGATTTTAGGATGCTGAGGTCAGATGCTCTCTTTTTCAAGTTCCCTGCACCACACTGGACCCTGTTTGGAACACCTGAAATGTATAAAATCTAAGGTTAACATGGATTTTATGTTATCCTTTGGGGCAGGAAAATATAAAACCTGAGCTCCAGGAATGGCCTATTTCCTGTTTTATTGGTCATAAAGATTTCTTAGAGGAGCAGGTGGCACAGACAAGAGACACAGACTTGACTACCTCCTAGCAAGTCTCTTTGCTCCATGACGACTGGCGTCCTACTCCACGCCGAACCACACTGCACACCTGCACGGAACCCCACCTCAGGGCTCGGACCCGTTCCGAGAGGGCAGTTCAGTGACTTTTACCGAATGGACCTGCTTGTGCATCTGTCACTGCAGTCCTAATTCAAAACAGTTCTATCACCCCAATAAGACCACTCACGCCCCTTTACAGTTAATTTCTGTTTCCTCCCCAGCCCCAGGTAACCATTAGTCTTTTTTCTGTTTCTCTATATTTGTGCTTTCTGGACATTTCATATCAGTGGGATCATACTGCATCTGGTCTTTTCTGCCTGACTTCTTCCACTGAGGGTAATGCTTTCAAGGTTCGCCTGTAGTGTAAGGTGTGTCGGTATTTTATCTGACTGACAGAGTATTCCGTTGTATGGAAACATGTTTTTTATCCCTCCACTAGCTAATGAATATTTGAGTTGTTTCCAGGTTTTGACTATTATGGTATGAACATGCATGTTTTTGTGTGGTCATACTTCTGCTTCTCTTGAGTAGATACCTAGGAACAGCACTTCTGGGCTATGTGGAAAATTTAAGAAACTACTAAACTTTTGTCCACAGTTCCGAAAGATTTTACATTCCCATCAGCGATGTGCGAGAGTTCCCATTTCTCTACATCCTGAACAATTATTGTTTCCTACTTATCATCACCATCCTTGTGGGTGTGAAATAGTATCTTACTGTCACTTACATTTGCATTTTCCTAATGATTAATGCTCCTGAGCATCTTTTCAGGTGCTTAGTGCCCATTCACATATCTCCTTGGTGAACTATTTCAATCGGGTTGCTTTGTTTTTATATAAAATGGTCTTAATGCTTCTTTCTCCAAAGTGATCTCGACTTATGCATCCGATGACAATGAAAAACTCTCAAAGGCAACCACTTCTGCAAATGGGAAAGGACTTAATCGTATTCATAGGCGACATAGCAATGAATACATCTTTAGGAAATTCAAGCTTCATTTTATAGTGTGCAATCAAAATGCTTTGCTAACCTGAAAGTTTTCCATTAATTAACTTGAATTTCAATTGGCATAGTTCTTTCTTTTTCTTTACTTTCTTTGCCATTCCTCTCCCTCCCCCAAATTTGTCAGCATTGCTGTAAACCGACACCTCATGGCAGGTTATTATGGCTTTGGGAGCAGATGGTGAAGTTTCCCGTAAAAGAGAAAGGGCAATAGACCTGCCTGAAGTGAGGTAAGTAAACACATGAATGGTGAGAACTGAAATGGAGTGTTAAGTACAAATTAAAAATAGAAAGCATGACTACTAACCTTGTTTTGGGAAAAAATATCTTTTTAGAATATGGCTAATGAAAAGCATGCATAAGCCCCAAATAATTTTTATTTCCTTTGGAACATGGCCATACACCATTATTGGGGACAATAGGTAAAACATTTACCAACATAAAAATAGAGTAGAAGAGATTCTGATAATTTAGTAACAACCCCAAATTTTATAGGAGAATGCCTTTTGTTCTGTCTTTATGAAAATAAAAAATTACTGTTCACATGAATCAAATGGGAGATAACTATTCTTTTCCAATTCTCTTTCCATGCACGGCCCCAGTTGCTAAAAGGAAGCCAGAAAGTGGCCACTTCTTTAACAGGTAGAGAGGTTGTGGAATGATCTCCACCGTTACCTGCCGTGCAGGTTATAGTACTGGACTGAGCCAGAAGACTCCTAGTATTTTTGCTGCTGGGGCTGTGGCTGTGGCTTTTGTTCACCTCTTGTTTGTTTATCTGATTTAACATCCACATTTAAAAAAATAAAACCTTTACATTCACTCCAGCTCCCATTTCCTCCTCACAAAATAGAATAAAAAGGGACACGTGGACTCTTCTCTTTGTGATGGAAGGAAATTATGTTTTTAATCCTTTGGGTCATGTGCAGTTTTTGTGCAGAACTTCAAAGTGGCCTCGCCTGTGTGGCTGCTCTCAGTTCCTCACAGTGACAATGACGTAGAAGAAAAGGCAGGAGGAAGCGTACATGTCAAATCTGCTCACAACCGTGTCTCCAGTGGGGAGCAGTGTCTGGTATATTGTCAGAAATCCATAAAGATCTACTGACTGCATGACTGATAGGGGAAGATAGATTTTTCTTGAAACATTTAAATAAGCTAGTTCTTGTTTGGAAAGACACTGTTTAATTATCTAAAAATAAATGGCTGGGTTCAGGGTGGGGGGAGAACAATACGTCCCAAATCTGAAACACTGAATAGATGTTGACAATCTCTTCGATGTAACCCATCTCTTGTGCTCTGATTCAAGGCCCTTTGTGGTGTGAGATGGCAGCGCCTTAGACAGAGGTTCTGCAAATGTCTTACACATCACATCTCCCTTCCAGCTCCCAGCCTCACGTCTATACACAGAGCGAGGAGGGCAGCACTTGGTGACAGCCGGGAGCAGGGAGGAGGGAGGAATGCACAGGGGACAAGCAACCAACAAACTGCAACTTTCCTGCCTTCCAAGATTTACATACCTTCTCCCCAAATCCATTCCTTGCTGCAAAGTGATCACTGGTGTACCCAGTAAAAGATGATTATAAAAGTTTATAGGGTTACATGGTGATCTATACTAACTGTTTACATTATTCACGGATGACAATATGCCCGACAGTCTGCTAAATTAGATTTTCGAAGGTTCTGATTGTCTAGTCAGCTACTAACATGCATCTAGTATTCATGCACAGAAGATCAATGTTTAATTGTGTTGAGTGGGAAGAAGTAGTGATTAATTCTAATTCTAAAAACAAATAATTTTTTAAATGTCAATTTGGCCTCGAATTCATATCAAATCAAGACTTTTCTTTTGTATCTGGCAACGTTCCCTAATTGTTTAATTAGGCTAATGTTAAGAATGAGCATGTAATTGATATCAGAAAGGAAAAGACTCGAAAAACATAATAAAGGGGTGATAGGAAGTGGTCTGGGGTGTTAGGGCTGCTGTTTTAATCATTCAGATCGGACAGTCAGGCTCTGGCTTTACTGAATAAGCTGCAGAGGCCACGCGTGAACAGCAAGGACAGCTATTAATAAGACCTGACCTTTACGGGCCTTCCAGTGCACAATATGCTTTCATGTACATTGTCTCACTTAATAATACATACCTCACGGTGCAACTGAGAGTTGTTGGACCCATTACAATTAGAAAACTGAGACGGCTTAACTTGCTAAACAAGTACCACTAGTATAGGGAGGAAGCAAAGCCTGAAATTTTGCTTTATTCGCCTCTAAATGTTACAGACTTTTGAGATGTATCTTCTGGTTCACCGGTAAAACAGTTCTTTAAAAAAAAAGGCTTCAGAGTAAGCAATCAATATTAATTAGCCATGCTGTGGGAGACATTTATGTAAGATAAATAATCACACGTCTAAGGGGTACAAATGAAGAAACATTTCTTACAGATGTTTTACTTCATGAAAAGTCCTGAGCTGTTAACAGAATATTTTGAGACCAAAGTCTGGGAAAGACAGAGGGAGATTTAATATTCTCATGTCCCGAGACTTAACATGCCTCACTCCAATTCCTTTTTTCATCTCCAGAATATTACTTTCCTCTGATAACATGGTGGTAAAAAGTGACTAGTGGGCACCCTGGAAAAAGGGATGAATCATTTACCCTTGAACCTCAGACATGGTAGAAAGGCCCTGAAATTCCGTAATTTGGCTTATTCATTTTCACCTTACTTCCTTGCCTCATCATCATCACTTTCACCTATAAGAACCCCCCGAACGGAGAGGCCACAGAACAAGCTAACTTTCTTGGATGGATGTTGTCTTCTACGTGATCTAGAAGGTCCAGTTCTAGCCAATTGCTTTAGATTTTCCCCTGTGACAGTCAACAAAGAGAGTGAGGCTTTCCAGCAGGGGTTGGAAACAACTGGAAGATAGGTTGGCTTTATTACCTGAGATGGAGTCCAACCTTTCATACAGCTTGAAATGGAAGGTAAAACCAGCTGAACGATTTTCAGGTAAGAGGATGGAGGGTCCATCCTTGAGCCATGTAGCATTGAGCTGGCAGTGTGGCAAAGCAGGGGGACCACAGAATTTTTTCAAACAGCCCTAACCTGGAATCGCAGCCCTCCCATTTACTCTGTGACTGATTAATTAACCTGAGCTCCATCCCAGCAGGTAGTTGGGAAGACCAAATGGGAATATCCTTCATGCAGTGGCTGTCACATTCTCAATAAGCACTGGGTCCTTTCCTTTCTTTATAAGAACCAGATGTGGAATAAAGCCTCAAGTACAGTATATTTGAAAAGGAGAGGGGAGAAAGGAAAGGAAAGGAACTAGAAGAAGTAGTTGCTATGACGTGGAAGTTGGTATTTCAGAGACCTAATATTTATGTACATAGTACAAGCATTTGGAATAAAATCAAGAGGTCTTAGCAAGGCCAACAGAAGCACGTGGTCTGGTCCCTGATACCTTTCTTACCTCATCTACCATTCGCCCTCACTGTCTGAGCCCCTGCTTTCCCTTGGAAGAGGGTATTTCTTAGGACAGCAAGTTCAAAGACATATCTGTCTGGAAAACTCTACTCTCACTTATGGACATGGCCTCTATCTCACTGAGCCTACATCTAACCTCTGATCCTAGAGTCACCTCCTCAGAAGCACTTGCCTGATCTCCCATTGAAAATGGAAGCCCCTGACCTTACTGGTAGTGTCTTCTTTTTCTCCCTGTTTCCGGGTTTTCGATGTATTTATAACAACCTGGTATTATATATTTATATTATAATATTCTTATATTATATATTTGTTTGTCCATTTGTTTATTACCTGCTTCATGTCCATCTTCTCAACATTACCCTTATATCCTAAGACTGAAAAAGAACACCACTTTGTTCAATTCTATATTTTAGACCCTCAAACAATGCTATGTACATAACAGACACTATATTTGCTAAATGAATGGGCAAAAACCCACTTTTTCATTTCAGACTCAAAGCTGAGAAAAAGTAGGCACTTCATCAAGATTAAACCACATGCTATAATGACATGTAAGTGAATTCCATACATGTAATGCATATGAAAGTGCTTTCATGAAGTCATGTATTGGAATATAAGGGAACACAGTGCCTTTTAATTGGCCATGGGATCCTGGCGCAAAACTAACATTGTGTTTCCATGTCGAAGGCCTTCCTGTGGCCACCAGCTTCTATGTTATCAGCTCACAGAAGTCGGCACCTTTTTCCTTTGAGTCACTTCCTATGAGCTGCACACTTGATTACGGTAATTAAAGAAAACGTCTTCCTATGTGAAGTAAGGTGTGAAAGAACAATAAAAAAAAGTAAAATGGTGAGAACATTTCTTTGAGCAAAAGCAATTTCCCCTTTGAAAGAGCTCACCTATTATGATCCCCATGGAGGAATCTATTTTCAGTCTATTACTTCTCTGTGATGGAGAACAGACTCATCTCAAGGAACTAAAATACCAGGATAAATCATAATGAATGACCTCAACTTTTAGTCTTTGGCAATCAGAGCTCCTGAAATACAATGTCACTAAAACAGAATCAGAACACTAACCTCCAGGGGACTAATGAGGTTCTTTGGGAAGAAGACTGTTCTCCTCCCTTTATTGTGCTATATTAGCAGCATCACTTATAAATAAATTTCCCAAGGTTCCTAATTGAGTCCTGGGTAGAACTCAGCTTATGAGATCCCCAGGATCCTACATTTGGAAACTTATGTAGTTTCTAAATGGTTCTTCATACTCAGAATTATGTTCAATCATTCAATACATATTTTGAGTTTTTTATGGACACAGTGCTCCATGCTATACATTTTAATTATAGTGTTATGATTTTTGAGAGCCTGTTGTATACAAAGCACTGTGTTAAGTACAAATGCAGAAACAAAGTCATGGCCTCCTACTTCTAAGGGTCCCCAACACATGTGGTCTGGGCCACCAGAGAATCTGCCATCTAGACAGGGATAAAGGACATGTGGGTGAGAAAACCCAGTGAATGCCCCCATTAGAAGAAGGGCTAGAAAAATAGAGAAAAGAAAGATGTCGCCTCAGGCTGTGTTGGTAAAGAGGTTTATCTTGGTCATCATCCCAGTTGTGGGTGGAGGGAAAAAAATTCCTTTTACCTTTTGACCCTACTAGGCTCATATTAGCATAAACTATAAATGACCCTAGCTATCATCTCTAGCAGTTTTTCATACCTGACCACATCTTGCTTTTGACATACAAATAAATGATGCTATTTAACAGTAGACACACGTGACATAAACTCATTTTATAAGGTTTGTATGGGAAGAGTTAATGAACCATATATCTTCTACTTTCATGGCACATCAATGAAAGAAGCACCTACAAATGAGATGCATTGCTGGACTGTGAAGGGAGCCAACCTTTGTACTTCGTTACGCGGATGTTTTGATTTTCACAGAGGGATTAAACTTGACAGTACCTTAGGAGGGAGTGATACTGAAAAGCATGCCTCCGTCCCCATTTCTTCTGGAGAAAAAAGAATAGGGGAACATAGGTTGCACTGGGTATCTTGGTGACAGACAAGGAGTATAAAATCTGATTTCCTAGCATCTAATCACCATTTCAATATAGCAGAAAATCCTATGATAGTGTGATTTTATCATTTATCATCTGTCTTGATCCATTCTGGGTCACTATCCCCAGTATACCTTAAGCTAGGTGGCTTAAACAACAAATATTTATTTCTCACAGTTCTGGGGGCTGGAAAGTCCAAGGTCAAAGCACCAGCATCTGGTGAGAACCCACTTCCCAGTTCATAGAGCGATGCCTTCTCACTGTGTCCTCACACGGTAGAATAAAAACAGAATAGCTCTCTGAGACCTTTTTTATAAGGGCACAACTAATCGCATTCATAGGGGTTCAACCTTTGTGATCTAATCAGCTCCTAAAGGCCTCACCTCCTGACCCTATCACATCAGTGGTTAAGATTTCAACACATGAATTTGGGGGGGCACATAAACATGCAGCCCATGACATCATCCACAACTGGGGAACACTATCAATCATTGCATCTGAATGATAGGCTTAAATCCTGACTACTCCAGGAACCCAGTCACCCAATTAATAGGTAGAAGATGGAATTCAACTTTCTGTAATACAAGGAAGCAAAAGGAGCATCAAATATATCCTGTCTTTGCCTCTTGGGGGTAAAACTATGAATACATTATCTAGCCCAGCCAATCAATGCTGTGACCTGTATTTGACCCTGAGCAAAAAAAAAAAAAAAAAAGGAGGCAGAAAGTCAGAAAATGTTCACTGTCATAAGGGATTTCAGTAGCATAGCAGTCAATGTCCAGAGGCAGTGGAGTCCAGTGGAGCAGCAGCCAGTATTTGGGGAAGGGGCAGGGAGGCACCAGAGGAAGCAATAATAAAGGCCAGTTGGTGAACAGTGATGTACTGAAGTCCACTGGGACATCTTTGGAGGCACCTGTCTTTCCTTGATTTCTGCTTGAGCTTGGTTCTCCAGCTTGAAGCTGAGAGCTAGTACAGATCTCATGAACTATCATTTTTCTCCTTAAGTTATTCAGAGTTGGTTTGTTGGTTTCTATCTCAACTGAGAACTCAGATTAGAACTAGTACAATACTAGCTTTCTTAGATGATGGTGACAATTGTACTTGACAATGATCACCATCTTAACTTGCGTGTCTCAGTTGTTGACTATGGACCACGCTGACAACATAATAGTATTGCCTTTTCAAAAACAAATCTCTAAACACATCTTTTGATTGTTACATACTTTTCTAAAAATAGCCCAGAATTCTGTAATCCAAATCTCTTCCCTTTTTTAGTCTCACGAAAAATCAATAGGGGCATTCATATGAGTTCTATGAAAGAGAGAGCCTGAGATATTTTAAGAAGCTGCACAGTTCTCAGTTGAAAGAAAATATTCAAGGCTGTTGAGGCCCTTGTCAAATTATGTACCTTCATTTTTAGATGTTACAGCTAAAGGATTGAAATAAACAAATATTCATTCAGAAGACCGCAGATGATGAATATTAATTGCTGCATATCAAATTGTAATGGAGTTTTTAATTATAGTTAATGGATTCCGTAATTGCTAGAGGCCTTGAGAAAGGGATAAATGTAAAGGATGCTAGAAAGCCAAGTAAATATTTGTTGGGATGGAGGTGTATAAAGCATTCATTAAAGTGTTCTAATTCAGGTGCACATGAAAAGTGGGCACATGGTCCCTATCTATGAATGGCTGGTACCATAATAATAGAGCAGAAGTCACAAACTTATATCAAAGGCAATGGCCAGGATGTCTCAGTTGGGCTAGTAAGAATCAGAACTGACTTCTGTTCATTGCTTTAGAGTAAATGAATTCTTGGGAATCACCTGATGCTGCTGCAACAAACATGAGGGGCTGGAGTCCTATGAGTAGGCTCTGTTTCTGAAGAAAATGATCCTGAGAGCCCTGGACTTGGATGTGAACCACCTTAAGATACATCCTGCTTATTCAGATGACAACTTAGGGCCCAAATCAACCTTTTGGCTTCTGCCTTCTGAACAGCTACAGAAGATGGGAGACCAAGCAGCTGCCAAACCACAATCCAAGATAAATTCCTGAACATTCCTTCCATCACATATCATGTCCAGCTCAAGGGAGAAGGCCTGAACTAGAAGATGATATTGTTGTGAGATCAAGGGTGGGAAACCAGGAGGTAATGAACATTTGGAACAACTTGTTCCTTCCCAATCCATTGCAGCTACATAAACAGGACTTAAAAAATAAATAGGGACTGATGTTAAGGGTATTGAATTTGATTGGTCCATAAGTATGGGTTAAGAAAAAAATGTGGGAATGCAGACTGGTACAGCCACTATGGAAAACAGTATGGAATTTCCTCAGAAAACTAAAAATGAAATTGTCTTTTGAACCAGCAATTCCACTGCTGGAATTATACCCTAAGAATCCCGAAACACTAACTCAAAAAAAGTATGCACCTCAATGTACATAGCAGCACAATTTATAATAGCCAAGTGCTGGAATAAGCCTAGGTACCCATCAGTAAATGACTGGATCAAAAAACTGTGGTACATTTACACAATGGAATATTATGCAGCAGAGAGAAAGAAGGAGATCCTACCCTTCATGACAGCATGGATGGAACTGGAGAGCATTATGATG
>VMDR010005354.1:21904-52424 GCA_007922815.1 Macrotus californicus
CTGAGGCTGGGAGGTGGCAGGGGGTGAGGTGGGGGAGAGTGGTGGTTGAAAAATAGATACAACTGTATTCAAACATTAATAAAAATTAAAAATTAAATAAATACATAAATAAAAAGAAAAATGATATTTTATCTTCCATTAATTCCTCTCGTTAATTTAAACTCCCTCAAAACAAAAAAGCCAGGGGTTCCCATCTCAGCACATACATTTCCGGATAGAATTAATAGTCGTAAAATTTAAATAGTTCGCCTCTCCTCCACCTTTCCAATGAGTAGGCGACAATGTGCTGTGGCCGGAAGAACACTGGGTTAGAAAACAGAGACCTGTGTTCCAGTCCTTGCTCTGCCTGGCACTAGCCAGACAGCCCTCTCTCAGCCTTAGTTTTCACATGTATGAAATGAGGGTTGTCGTTTGGTTCTTCTTCCCCAAAATGACTTTAAATGCTTTAATTTCCTTTGCTTTCCTAACTGAAGATTTCAAAGATTCTTCCTATATGTTTATTTTTATTTGCATATTGCCACTAGACTATGATCCCCTTGAAGTTAGAAATTATGTCAATTTTCTTCATTCCAGATGTTTACTGACCCCGTCCTAGAATATAGGAGACTCTCACAGTTTATTAAATCAATGAGTAGATTGCAGAATGAAGAAGTATATTCTAAATAGAAATATGTATTATCTTTAAAAAAGATACTCTATTGATTATTTGCTCTTATTTGGATTCTTCAAAAAGCTGACTTTGAGACTTAGATAGAATTCAAGCAGTTATTTGGAATGTGATTCCAGGAAATACAGAGAGTGCCAAAGCCAGATGAGGGGAAAAGAAGCTACTAGCATGTAATCAAGACACCTATTGCTGTGGGTAATTGGAGCTTTATCCAGCTGGGAAAGTATAGAAAAAATAAGGAGCATGCACCTAGAGTTACCCATCCAAAGAGCAAGGGAGATACGGAATTTGTACACTGATGCCTCCGAGCCATTGGTCAGCCTGGGTGGCCAGGGAAAGCCCCCTTGGGTAACGAGATGAAGGTGCTGGCAGCTGGCAGGTAGGCCGGCATGAACTGATATGGTAAAGGCCAAGTAGTTTCTATCAACAGTGTCTACCCCAGTCTCAAAACTTTATTATCTTTCTTAGGCCTTCCATGGAGCAGGTATTTCCCTATCATACTTATCTTTACTCCCCAATGGCCTGTAATCTCCTTGAAGGCAGAGAACATGACTTCTTCAATACTATATTCTTGATATCCAGCATTCCATAGCACACTCATATCTGGGGAATGAATGATAAACAAGAGCATAATACCACCAACTTTGTCAGGTTGTACAAGAACTAAAATAGGAAATGCAAGTGGCAGTGCATTGAGAAGAGTCAAGCGCTCCCCATATCTGACAAGAATTATGTGGTGAAAACTGAATACTGTCCCCAAGTTACCCATGCAAGATGGGATACTCCCTTCCATCCTTCCACACCGACACATCTCCCTTCGTTGGTTACAGACCAAGATGTGACCGAGATATCAGCATGCTGAGCAGAGATGAAGTCCAGCAGTGAAGAATTAATAGAAGAGCTTCTGTCTCTGCTGGGATTTCACTGGTTGAGAAAAATGTGAAAAGCTAGAATCAGTGCAACTCTGTGTCCTAGACAGTGCTATAGGGTGAACCAGGCTAGAGGTGAACAGGGCGCAGAGAACGGAACACTGCTGTCTAGGGATACGTCTCTTAAACATCAATTTCTTCCATTTTAAAAAGTGAGAATAAAACACATGGTGCTAAGGGAATTTGTGGCTCAGATGCTGTTTTGTTCCTTAAGATGCTTATTTATGAAATGAAAGGCCAAAGAACAAGGCCTGTGTTTTTCACAGTGATATGAAAAGAGCAGTATTCCAATTTTTTTTGACCACCAAAAATTGAATTCCTTCCATTTTCCCACACCAGATTGAAGAAACCTCTTAATTCTTCATACCACTCCAAATAAGCTAGACGCTAGCTGCAAAGAGGGGAAGAGCTAAGGACATTCCGACAGACAGTACGAATTGTAAGTAACAGTCTGTTTTACAAAGAGGGAATGGACTTTGGGAAATTAGGGATAGAATTTTTCATAGTTTGTGGAGAATCCATGAAAACTGGCTGTCTTGGATCAAGAACTAGGATCCTTCGGTTGGTTCTCCATATACTTGAGAAGACACTGGAGAAAGGCTAAGTCAGAGACATTCTCCTCCTGAGTAAGCCTGGCCTCCCCATGTTATGGATCCCAGAGTGACTTTACCCTTCCTTGACTTGGAGCATTAATCAAGCCCTCAACCCTTGTGTTTCCAGAACACCCCTATGTTTCTCATGTAAATTGTCCACATGGTCCAGCCCAATCAGCAGACGTTCACTAAATCTGTAATTAAGAAAAAGTCATGTCCCTAGGGAACTCGAGCTTAGTTTATTCCATATTCAATTGTTTCTCCCCACCAAGAACAGTAGACTGATACCTGTGTGTACCTTAAGCATCTTTCTAGGGACTCTCTCACATCAACAGGCACTATCCCTAAAGACAAACACCTGTATAAATTCCAAAAATGATGACTGCCTCACATAAAAATCCCAGTTTTCATGGGGTATAGCACCATATAGGCTATGCTGTTTTATATTCATAATAATAAGTGTGATAATTATTACCAACTTCAATTAATGAGAGGTTTGGGGATAAGAAGAGGGGGGCAGATACTTAAACTTTAAGAGGCGATATAATTGTCCAAGCTTATACAGCTTATAAACAGAGATGCTAGAATTTTTACATAGGTGTAATACAAGGCCACAGTCTTTCTACTAGAAGACTGCTCAATGGTTTTTCTTCCTAGGAATCTTTAAAACGTGGAAGGTTTCAATCTCACTAAGAGAGATTAGATGCATATAACCTTACAGAATGAGGGAATGGATCAGAGAAAACCTAATCATTCCTACTACAATTTCATTACTCAGCTGAGCATCCTCTGCTGATTTAAAAATTGGAAGTTCACCCTGGCCGGTGTGGCTCAGTTGGTTGGAGCATCACCCTGTAGAACAAAGGGCTGCAGGTTTGTTTGATTCCTGGTCAGGGCACGTCAAGAAGGCAGCCAATCGATGTTTCTCTCTCCCTTCCTTTCTTTCTAAAAGCAATGTCCCTGGGTGATGATAGGGTAGTTCTAAAACCTTGCACCCTACATGTCTGCAAGCAAGTCATGTGATCTCATTTGTAATATACAGGTTTCAGCAGTACTTGCAATTGTTTTCCTATGGGAAATGCCACAAAATTAAGCCCTGACTTGATAAAGGGGAATCACTGAAAGTAAGAACCACTTAAAGTCATGTGACACTGACAGAACTGTAAACATGGGAAGATCACTTTGTAAGGTACATGATAATCTAACCACTATGCTGTATACCTGAAACTAATACAAATATTAAATATAGACTTTAATTAATAAATACAATTTAGAAAAATACAGACCTATAAAGTCAAAAATATAACTGTAAACAGACCCAATGGTAGAACAACTTTATTTCAAAGAATAATAAGCTATAGATGCAGCAAACTCTATTTTTGTACCAGCGGTAACACAATATGCAGAACAGTGCTCATTCGGTTTCCAGTCACATGTCTGTCCTACAGAGAAAGACTGCTATGTGTGACTCATTTTGTTTTGGAATTACTAGAGTTTTGGGGGTTTTCTTTTGTTTTCTTTTTTGAGGCAATGACATATATCCCCATTTCTCCTCTATGTTATTTTCTCCAGTTCTGGGTAGATAAAGCATCCGTTATAGAAAAGACAATTGGAAACAACACCGTGTGCTTGATAAAAAATGATGTCTCCTCTACGTCAAGGTCACTGCACGTAGCCTTGTAATTAGCTAGCATATTAGCAAACCTAAAGCAAAATTAATGTTTTTCTTATTTTAAAACAAGTCCCATTTAGGATTCATCTTTGCAGCAAATAGAAATCAAAAGTTGCCGTTTTGCACACACAGCCTCTCCCTGACAGACTTCTTATCTCACTGGTCTGAGAATGTTATAAGAGAGAAGCTGCCCTGTGAGACATCAGCATGACTGTCCATAGGTGGTTAGCAGCCGGGGAAGGAAGCAGACACCTAGAATATCAAGTTGCCTGAACTAGACTGAGACCTGCCAGCCGCCTCCTCCACACATTGGTCAGGGTACTGGAGCAGCATGGGGCAATACAGTTGTGGGAAGCACGAACACCTCCTCTGTGATTCTCTGTGCAACATTTGTGCATCCCTCACCCCTTTCTCCAGTATTCTAAAATTGCATACTTCGAGCTGCATCATTATAAAATCAGATTCGCTGCAGACAAGGACATACCCTCCCAAGGGTGCAAAACAACTCGTGTGGCAGATAACCCAAGACTTAAATTGCTGTCTATATAGAGTCTCAAGATTTCTTTATACATTTATAAAATGTACTTTATAAGATGCAAAGTATAAAAAAGATGATATTTTTCATGCAAAATAGAATACCATTAAAACAAGAAACAATACCTCTATCATTTTCTGTAACTATACCTCTGTCTGTTTAGAAATAGAAAATAGGACTGAAAGGCGCAACTTCAGAAAGGGCACGTTAAGGACTAGCTATTGGATGAAGGCAATGAAACAGGCAGGCCAGGCTGGAAATCCCTGAGGGTTTTTAAATCTGTTCAATTTGGGGTCAAGTGGATGCTAAGGACCGGCTTTCAGAAAACTGGTTATTACTGCCAAGAGTTACACTTCTCATCTGGCTCACTGCTATCTTTCTCAGAAACACTTATGGCAGACATAATTTTCCAAGAGATTTCAAAATATTTAGGCTTGTAGTACAGCATACAAAGCTCTGTTACCATCTCAGGTAATAAAAGAAGGATGCAGTTTCTATCGGATAAGTGTGCCACCCAAGTGGCCATACATTTTGTATAGTATCAGCCCGAAAGTATACCCAAAAGGTATATTCGAAATTAAGATTAAAAAACAACTTTAAAATGACTTCATTGTTTTGGGTCACAGACCACCTTGGATGGATCCAGATTGCTCCCTGAATAACACTTTCTAGAAATCCTCCAAAGTCACCCAAACCAAGTTCTTTATTCCGCATGTGAGGGAACCAGTGACACATAAGCAAACTACCTTGCTCAAGGTCAAAGAGAAAACCTAAGCTGTGGTTGCATTCCCTTTTACTCACCTTCCTCCTATCAAAATTCCAATGGGGCATGAGATGGGAATAAATGGGAAGACGAAAAGCTCTTATATGTACACTGCCCAGGAACACCAACCCCCCCCCCCAACTTTGGCCACTCTGTAGAATATATTAACATAAAATCAGCTCTGCTAGCTTCATACAAGTCCCTTGATTCCCTAAGCACTTCAGTAAGTGAAAACACAAGTTGTAATATATACTCAAGATGGTATCAAGCTTGCTGGTGTAGAGACTCACAAGTAGCCCCCTAAATGCCACTTTAAGGATTCTAGAATGGGAGCTGAGACTAGTGAAATATATTTTATGAAAAAAAACATTCTCTAGAAGGCGTTATTAAGAAGACAAGTTATCAGAAAGCTGGGCCAGAAAGAACCAGATTTCAGAAATAAAGAGTCAAATAAATTTAAAGAAGAGGGCATTTGTTTCCTACAGTAACTATGGGCACACAGCAATTTCCAACCAGCCTCTGGCTCATTTTTCTAGGCCAATCACAATGAAATCATAAAGCACTTAATATTAAAATTTGATGGACAAAACTGATGCGAGGAAGTTAATGCAAAGCTTTGTTAAAGTCAAGAGAGATCACATTTATCATGCATCCTTTGGCAATGGGTATGTCAGCCAGTCACAGAAGATTAGAATCGTGCAGTGACGGAAACTTAGAACGGGCAGAAACTCAGAGATCGGATGTGTTGAACTTACTCAGTGCACAGACACAAGGAAAATGCCGTATCTGTCAATGGAGCTGCTGTTGGGCAGGGTTTGGGGATCACTGCACCGAGTCAGGGAACAAGGCAACTTTATAAAAGAGGATTAATTATGCCATGATTCATAGTCACTGGCTGTGCTATAAATACTTTTATGGAAGTGTTTTTCTTTTCCCTTTTCCTTCCCCTTTTTTCCAAAAAGGCCGTGTGGATGAGTATCGTTTCCAGGACTCACATAACTGCACCTCAAACCATAGAAGGTTAGAGCTGGAGGCTCCTTGGAGTCTGCCCAGGAGCCTTCACCGGCATTTTGCAGGTGAGGACATTGGAGCCCAGAGAGATTAAGGAACTTTCTGGAGGTCACAGAGTCAGTGCCTGGCAGGCTGTGAGCTGGACCCCTGGTCTCCCGAAGCCCAGAGCGGAGTGCATTCCACTACACCTTGTCATTTTCCAGTGCCGGAAAGGGAACTGCCCTGGACAGGGCACTGTTTCCTGCAATTAGACCTCGGCCCCAGAGCCAGGGAACCTGAAGAATTCTTCTTCCCAGAGTTCCATGGTATTTCTGATCGTTACTTTAATGAGAAGGTATTTTCAGCTCATCTACTCTCATGAGCATCCTTCCAACTCACTTGCAGAGTGCCGGGTTCAAGCTTAGAAGCCAGAATAACTCGAGTTATTGTTTTTTAATTCAAGAAATTGAATTCAATAATCTTTTAGTGAAGGCCTTCAATGCACCAAGCATTGGATTAAGTGCTTTGTGAAAGTAGACATGAATAAAGGGGGATCCACGTTTCTAAGTAGCGTACAGGCTACTGCGGAATGAAGTGTGGTGGGCTTCATCAGGGAGGGTGCATCAGAGATGGGTTGGAAGGTGGAAAAAGAAGGTGCTGGCAAAAGACCTTATTAAGAGTCAGAGTTAGTTTCCAGGCGTAGTTTTTGGACAATTGAAAAAATTACTTAAACGTGGTGTGCCTCAATGTCTTCTACAAAATGGGTAACTAGTACTGGCTTTCTAGGGTTGTCACGAAGATTAAATTTAGTAATGCATGAAAGGCACTTTCACAGGACACATGATTATCATTACTGTTATTATTTGCACACATCTAGAATGGAAAGTTAGCAGAAAAAAGTTCAGGCCGGGGACTACAGAGCAGAGGAAATAGGAACAAACTAAGACATCTGAATAAAGTATAGACTCCAGTTACTAATGCGGGATCAACCCTAAGTCATTAATGTTGACACGTGCACCCCGCGAATGGAAGATGTTGATGATGGGGAGGACCGTGTGTGTGCTATATGGAAGCCATCTGCACTGCCTTCGTAATTTTTCTGTGAATCTAAAATTAAACATTTATCTTGAGAAGATGTAACGTTTGAAAGGGAAAAAATTGTTCCTGGACAGACTTACATGATCTTCATCAGTTTGCTGGTCTGGTGTGTGCTTACCAAAGGAAACATTCTGAAGCACTCTTTAAACTGTCCTTGTTTAAATGAGGAGCGTTTTAACATGGAAAAAAACACATAAAAAATATTTTTAAACATACCTCATTGTAGCAAACTATTTGAGTCCTCCCTTTATACTTCTCTCAGATTCTTTTATTTAACTGCTCTTAATTACATCCAGTTGCGTTGGCCCTATCAAGTTGCTTTTAATAGCACGTCTAGTAAACAGAGCTGCAGAGAAAAACCGTGGTTGGTACCGGTCACTGGGGTGGGGGTGGAAGTCCTAGGCATGAGCTGTTTGTGTGCACGGGCCAGCAGAACGGTCACAGGGGTCAGTGGCCGGAGGTGAGACGGTGGAGAGGAAGAGGAGACAGGAGAGATGACTGCTCAATTCTGATAGACCAGTGGTTCTCAACTGGGACAGCTGCCCATCCCCTGGACATATCTGGAAACGTGTGGTGACATTTCCTGTTGTCACAACTTGGGGAATTAATACTGGAATCTAGTGGACAGAGGCCGGAGATAATGCTAAACATCACACAGCGCACAAGCAGCTCAGCCCACCAGCCAGACAGAGAATGCCTGTCTGGCCCAAACGTGAATAGTGCCAAGGTTGAAAACCTCTGCATTGATAGAAGAGGGAAAGGAATACATTTGCCTATTTCCTACCCTTCAGGGAAACTAAGAAGTATCTGAGTTGATAAGGATAACTACTAACCCATTGCTAGGGGAAAGGCTTGCAGAAGATTCCTGTCGGGCTCACGTCCTCTTGATCCATCTTTCACTAAGACTATTGCCATGGCAGCCAGCTGCCAGCAGGGTAGGCTGACGAGCCCTTGCTTCCGCTGCAAGGAGAATCTCTCCCTTTCTGCCCTGGGGCCTCTCTGACACCCAGGCAGTAGAATGTTTACAAGAACCTTCTGGGCACTCACACAGGAGCCGCCTGGAAGCTGTGAGGCATCACTGACCCATGGGTCAACCCACTGTGGGATGGAAGTCAGTGAATAAATGACCTCTTCTTCCACCTTTCAGACAAGCGATTCTACATCTCATTTAACTGGTCTTTCAGAGGGACCTTGCAGGGAGAGGCAATGGAGCTACTAAACCTAGTGGAGACCAAGTGGATAATGGTCTACAGTCCCCAACCCTCACATCTGAGATTTCATCCCCAAAATAAACTACCCTTACCCCACAGCCCTGGCCTCGGGCTCTTCTTTCTGAGGAACTTCAGTTAACAACTTGCTCTTTAAGGTTTTTTCCAAAGATTTTTTTTCTGAGTGGTACATATAGATTATCATGGGTTTTCCAGAGTCTC
This sequence comes from Macrotus californicus, assembly GCA_007922815.1. Lineage (NCBI taxonomy): Eukaryota > Metazoa > Chordata > Mammalia > Chiroptera > Phyllostomidae > Macrotus > Macrotus californicus. The sequence continues at coordinate 30,582 of VMDR010005354.1, forward strand.
TCAGCCCTAATTTCAAATAATAACAACAACAACAACTACCAATACCGGAAGTAGTTATTAACGGGACTCTTTCTCACAGAACAGGAAACCGTGTGGAAATCCCTGTAAAAAGCCAGGATCTGACCCTCACCTGCCTGAGCTCAGAGTTCTCACCACGCACAGTGACTAGTTTTCCTAGAAGCAGTTCAAAGACCGGGCATAATATCTGAGAGCAAAATATTTTATTTTGAAAAACTAATCTTGGTACTATATCCTAACCCTCTGACCTTGTCATGAATATTGCACAATGTCTAATAGAGCAAGATAATTAAGGTCATGTTGGACTTTCAAACATGACACATTTACATGCACTAACCACTGATTATGAGTGGGTTAACACAATAGCCGAAGGCCACCAAAGTGGGTCTATGAGAGAGGAGGTCAATGTAGGGAAAAGCGTGCATGCGTGTCTAATGCCTGTGTGTGTGTGTGTGTGTGTGTGTGTGTGCCTATATATGTGTGAGAGAGAGAGAAATAGAGAGAGAAACAGAGAGAGGAACAGAGAGGAAAACAAGGAGGGAGGAAAGAAGAGAGAGGCAGAGATTTTTGAACCTCCAGCATACAGCAAAGAGCCAAATTGTAATTAGTTTTTATAGCGCATTGCTTTATGTTTTCAAAACTGTCACAGCCCATTTGTGTGACCACTCAAGGGCTTCCTCCAGCTGCTGATTCCCAGGCAGCTTCACAGCGAGTGTGACTGCAGGGGGCACAGCTCTGCCTTTTGAGAACGATGAGGTGCCAAAGCCTGACTTTACCCCTTTGCATAATATGATGGGAGGTGTCAGCAAATAATGGCGCTGTTGGATTTTTTTGGTTTTTTTTCTAAAATAACCAAAATTTAAGGCTGACAAGACACTAGTCTTTTAATCCAAAAACCTAAGTTTAAGTTCTCTCATTGCTTAACATAGTCCTGAATAATAGTGATAGTGGAAATAGTTGTGTATGATGTGGTGATTACAACGAACAAATGTTTATTGGCCATACATTATGTGCCAGGCATTTTGTTAAATGCATTACGGGCATTACTTCATTTAAATTCCCTTAATAATGCAATGTGGTAAATACTATTATTATCATCAGTGACTGGATGAGTCATTAGATGAAACCGAGGGTGGACACATTAACACAACCACTCACACGGCCAACCCTTGAGACATGCAGGACCCAAGTCAGTCTCAACGCCCCTCACCAAGTTTCATTCTCCTGCTCAGTTTTACCACTCAGCTTCCGTTTCCCAACCTGGCAGCAGAGCTGGTCTGCTTTCCCCTGCACAGTCCTGGAGGCCATGGGGGTGTTTCTTTCATGGAGGATGGAGAGGAAAGAAATGGTACCAGACACTCAACTGGAAACTTCCCTGAAGCCCACAAACCAGACAAGCACTTGGGAATGCTATTCTTTAACAGACAAAAACGTGAATATGAAATATATGTGAAACGCAGCAGATTATGCTGGAATAGATGACCATCCGCTATGCAGGGGGAAAGCAGACTGCTTGCCACTGCCTGGAAACCCCTGCCTCCCTGCTCCTGCCATTCCCTACCCCCCCCCGCCCCCCCCCACCACTCCTCCTATTCTCCTCCTGCTGACTCCCTTCCAAGCACCCTGGCCTTCCTGAGGGTACTGCAATATCTCAATCGTGGTCCCAGCTTGAGCTGTACATTCCGAACTGCTGGAGTCTTTTTTTTAATTTAAAATAAAAAAGGGTGAGGAGACTTTTAGCCAAGTCAGATTGGTTGAAAATATTGACACACACTCTAGGCCTGAGGTTGCCAAGAGGTAGCTGAGAGTGGGGGTGTGGACAGAGCTTGGATGTGTGGATGAGGTATCCACACGTGAGTGCGGCGGGGGCCCCTCACATTGTGGAAGAGACAGGAAACAGGCCTGAGATGGGGCTGGCTCTCTTCATACCATGGGCAGGTGAAGAGGGCTGCAGAGTCCAACAATGCCAAATTCAAAGAGGGCTTTCCAGGCTATTAGGAAGTTGTATTTCTCAAGATGGGAGGCTAGAAAATATTGTATTCATGGATTGTTAGCTTGATTGATAAAACTTTTAAGTATTTAGATACTTAATATCTGAAGGGGGCATACGGACTGTCCTTTATACTCTTGTTCTGGAACCCAAAGTGTGTTTGGGGAGGGCCTGGCCCTGTTTACTCGCAGTTAATGCCTTGGCTCATCAGAAAGGAGGCTCCCTTCTTGTCCTCCAGGTGTCTGCGTAAATGTCACCTTCTGAGAAAAGCCATCTCTGGCCACCTGTCCCAAATAGCTCTTCCAGCACAAGCCGGTCAGCCTCTACTTCGTGCCTCTATTTTGCCTAAACCACTCATTAGCTTTCTCATTTGTCACCCTTCCATAGTGGAATACATGCTCCTTGCAAGCAAAATCTCATTCCCTTCTTACCTGTTACAATTCTAAAGCCTAGCTCACAAATTAGTGCCCCATGCACACTTGTTTGATGAGAAAATAATGGAAGATTGAATAAAATGGATAAACTGATAGATAAGATATATTGATTTACATGCACTTTTACCTTAAATAATAAAACAGTTACATTGTGTCTGATGATTTTCTAATACGAGTACACAATCTTCTCCTGTTTCTTTTGAATAAGTAGCCAGTGAATTACAAAGTTCATCCCACTAAGCAGTGAGGATGAAGCAGGAAAGAGAAGCAGTTGATACAGGAATAATTGGTTTGTGTTAAGTTTAAAAAAAATTCCAAAAAATGGTAACTTCAGTGTTTTACTTACCCCCCTTCTAGCCACTATGGGTCCAGGGCAAAGAAATCAAGCATGATCCGTTCTCGGCCATATAGGAGGACATCTCACAGGTACAAGCGTCACACACATGCCTACTCTTTTCTAAGAATAAAGAAAGAATCAGGAATTCAGATTTCAATAATGACATAGTCGATGTCCATAGTGTCTTATGTTAATAATTTCATCTCTGAGAAACTATGTACATTAGTTAAGATAGTTAAATGGTTTATATATTTTGATTGCTCCATAATTATTACTTCGAGCAATCAAAGTAACTTTGATTGTTACTTTTTAAATGCAAATAATTGTATTTGTGATACTTAATATCAATACTCCTACAAATTATATTTAGATAAATACACTCTCAGATATATATATCTAGATATAAGATATAAGATTATATATTTAGATATATATATCTATATATAAGATATATATTTATATATATATATATTGAGGAGAGAGAGATTTGGGACTTGGGGTGTATTCAACAATCCATTTTCCTGTCATTGTTGATACAAAAATCTTCCTTTTCAAATATCTCTGTAAAAGGATATGCATGGAACAAACAACCTATTAATTCATACTTTAGTCAAAATCACATAATTGCCATATCTTCAGTTCTCATATAACAGAACTTTAGGGAAACACTAATTATCTTCTGTTGAAAATGAAATTAATGAAGATTCAGCAAAGGCCACTTCTCACTCAATAAGCTAAATCATTGCCTTAAACACACCAGCTTCCCCACGCTCCCTCTTTCCCCTCCTCCCCCCTCTCCTCCCCTTCTTTCTCCTTTTGAACTGCTGACCCGAGTCAGTAGCCAAACATAATAACACAGTGTTTGATCCTCTGGAAACCCATAAAATTACAAACCAGCCACCACCAGGATGTTGGCAGAATTTCTGTGGACGGCAACCAGCGTGGCGCTTCTCTCTTTGCGAAGGTAGCACTTCCCACCGTGTCCCGGCCCCACCTAACTCTTCTACCCACTTGAGATGGGGATAAAGGAATCATCCTTTTAAAATATCTTCTCTCCTTCTCAGCCTTCTCTCCTTTAACTTTTAGCCCTGTAAGTTGCCTCCTTTCCTTCATTTTTAAATTCACTCTGCCTATTTTTATTAAGGACTCACAGAGTTTTATCACACTGGGCTGAGTACTACAAAGGACATACATGTAAATAAAACACACCCTCAACATGCCTTCACAAAGAATCAAATCTAATAGGAACTTTAAGTTCTGATGGGGATTAAGGACTCTCTTTTCAAGACAATGGAAATATTTGATCAATGATATAGCTGAATCCAAATAAAAGAAAAGGACACTCCCAGGTTACAGAAATAAAGGGGCAACTCAAGCTAGAGAAATAAGCTTAAAACTGGATGACCCGGGAACCCTAGAAACTAACAGAACAGAGCTCAACCATTATGGCTAGGGACTGGGATTTCAATTCAGATACGAGGACCAGAGAGGTTGTATTGAGCTTGCACCAGGTGGAGATTTTGGACTAAAATCCTTTCATCAGGTTGGGACTGGCCCAGTTTTGAACCTTCTATAAAGTGTGGGCTGGAAAAGTCTGCTCCCCAGCTTGTGTATGCGGCAGTGAGAATGGACATCTCTCTGCCTGTGCTCCTCAATGGAATAAGAAAATAACACCTCCTGCTGGACATCAAACATCTCAGGACAATGCTACATATCAGTCTGAAGCAGAGTTTATGTTCCCCATATGGCCCTTGTGTCCCCAAGAGAAGAAGTCACTGTAAAAGCAGGTCACTAGCCCTCAAAATCTGAAGACAAATTGCAGAGCAAACTAAAAGCAGAGTTTCACTGAGAAAAAAATCAGCCTCTGCCGAGGATGCACTCACATCATGAATGCACACTGCACAAAACCAACGCGTGGGGTACAGTCAGCAAATGGAAGGAACACTACCCAAGACCTAGAATAACAGAACAGTGCACAAAGACGAGAATGCAGGCATGTCTCAAACAATTAAGGCTATAAAATAAAGAATGGAAACATGAGGAAAAAAGAGACAGGTTTAGGGTGGGGAGGGAAGACCGGAATTAAAACGTACGAGGTCTGTCCAGAAGCTATCCAGCCATGCAATAGGAAAAAGACATTTATTGAAGAAGATACAAGATACAAGAAATACATTGGACAGTGATGCCTCAGTCCCCGTCAAAGTAGGCATGTTGGGACCTCACACAGCACTCTCAATCACCATCAGATGCCTTGTCATATTTTCCTGAATCTCACTGATGGTCTGAAATCTCTTCCTTTTCAAATGTGATTTTAGTTTTGGGAAAAATCAGAAGTCTCAGGGCACCAAATCTGGGCTGTAGAGGGGCTGAGACACCTGGGTGATTTGATGTTTCACAAAAAAACTCTGCATAAGATGTGATGCATGGGTGGGTGCATTGCCGTGATGAAGCTGCTAATCACCAGTTGCCCATAGCTAATGGCCTTCTGAATCATCTAAATATTTTTTGTGGAGCAATTTTCAAGCTTACTAGAAAATTTGATTCAAATTTGTTGCTCTACTCAGTCATTTTGAATGTGATAGCCACACAGTACACATGCTCCCTCAACAGCATCTACTGCCCCCATTGACTAGCTCAGTGAAGTTGTCATTGTTCATGCATGCACATTCCTGTCTCCTTGGCTGCCAGGTTACATCGATGTCACTCAAACCACTCTCGTTATATTAACAATGGCTGGCCTTTTTCCAGATAGATCTCATATAATCAAAGAAAGAAAAGATCATTGGACAAAATTATGCTGCCATTGGAATGAGAATTAGTAATATGGAAGATAGGTCTGAGGAAATTATCTGGAATGCAGCACAAAGAGAAAGGGAGTTTCAGAATATAAGACATCAAGAGAGATAAAAAGGACAGAATATGAAAGTGCAAAAATGCCTAATAGGAATTACAAAAGCAGAAAACAGGATAAAAGAAATATTTCTAGAGACAGTAGTTGAAAATGTTTCAGCATTGCTGAAAGAGATGCATCCTCACACTTTTAAAAGCATAGTCTGACCTGAGGTTTTCAAGAGATTCACGGAGTTCTGAGCCTAGTAGTGCAGATAGCAATGGCAAGGTGAGCAAAATATAAAAGCCACTTTGAAGGCATTGCAGAGGAATGGGAAAGAGCAGAAAGTCGGTGCATCGGATCTTTGAAAGAAGGAACCACGTTGGATGAGACCCCTCACTCGTGCAGCATTCCCCATCATGTGGGTGCAAAGTAGCTAAGACCCCTCACACTGCATGCAAACGTTAATTCAGATAAAGTACAGACATAAGTGTAAAGTCTGAGTCTAGAACAGCTCTAGAAGAAGACAGAGGAAAATATCTTCTCTAACGTAGAATAGATAAGATACAGAAGCATTAACCATAGAGGGAAAGATCATTGATAACCAGAACTTCAAAACTGAGACACTGCCTGTTCAGACAACACCAGTAAGAAAGTACAAGTCCAAGCCGCAGGCCAGGAGAAAAAAAGCACTATATCTAGAAAAATTAAAGAATGTTTGTCTACACAGATTTTTCTCTTATATCTTCTGTTCATTTCAATGGTTCGTGTCTTTTGAGGAAGTTGTCCATTTTATCTAGGTTGTCAAATTTATTGCCATGAAGCTATTCATGATATCCCATTATTATCCTTCATGATTTTCCTTTACAAATGGGCATTAGAGTCATTTCAAGTGCACATGGAGCATTTACCAAGATTAACTATATTCTGGGCCACGTGGACCAAACATCATGTGTGGGATCATAAAACAAGCCGTAATAACTTTGAAAGGTTTGAAATCTCATGTGACCACAATTAAACCAAATGGAAAGCAAGAACAATAAAATACATAGGTATCTAAAAAGTCAAAATATTTGGTAATTTTTTAATCCTTCTAAATGGCCCATGGATCAAATAAAAAATTGGAACAAAAATTAGAAAATATCTCAAACTGAATTTTAAATAAAACATAATACATCAAGTGTTGAGAAATGCAGCTAACAGTGCTTAGAGGAAAATATACAATTTAAATGCTTAAAATCAATGTTTAAACATTAAAATGATTAAAATCAGTGGTTTGGCTTCCAACTTAAAAAGCTAGAAAAACATGGACAAATACAAAACAAGGTAAGCAGAAAAAAATAATAAATATAAAGATGAAAATCAGTAACATAGAAAAAAGGAGAAAACTGACAAAGCCAAAAGTTGGTTCTTTGAAAAATATAAGAAAATTAGTAAGCCTGTAGCTAGCCATATATCTATTAAAAATGGAGTCCCTCATCCTATTAGGAAATCTCCAGGCTCAAGTCATTTCACTTAACAAATATGAATAGAAATTATCCCATGTTCATTGTGGGAAGTCTCAATATTGCTAAAATGTAAATTTTCCAACCAATTCATTCACAGATTGCAACCCTCTCCCAATATAAATTCTAGTAGATTTTTCTGAGTAATTGAAACAAATTGATTCTAAAATTTATATGGACATGAGAAGAATCTAGAAGAGCAACAACAACAAAACTTAAAAAAAGAAGTGCAAATATTTAAATTACTTGATTTTAAGTCTTATTATAAAACTATAATAATTCAGACCACATGATAGTATCATAAGGAGAGACAGATACAGCAACAGGACAGAGTCCAGAAATAGATGCATATATACAGTAAACTGATTTTCTACAAAAGAGCTGAAAGATTCTTTTCCACAAATTGTTACAAGAACAACCAGCTGTTGAGAGAGAGAGAGAGAGAGCTCCAAGCCTTCCCTCACATCATATAAAAAAAATCAAAATAGATTATAGACCTAAATATGTTAAAAACCAATACTAAGACCTCTAGTAGGACAGTTGTTAAATCTGTGGCAAGTGCAAGGGTGTGTGCTGCAGTTTTTTGTACTATTCTAAATATTTGAAGCATTCCATTTCATAATTTAACTTCAAAAAATTTGATGTCTTCCTCAATTTCTGAACCAATTTTTGGTGTGTCTCGTGGACTTTTCTCCCTTAAATAATCTATTCCCCAGGCTTCTATCACTAGCCTTTTGGTCTTGTTTCAAAAGGACTTTTTCTGAGAGTTCACACTCCTTGTTAGGTCTCACTCTTTCCCCATATGGTGACAACTACCCCATACAACTGGGGAATCGTTAGCTCTGACCTCTGGAGTCATTTACCAAAGTGCCAATTGAGGACCTGCACCTGCATGTCACGTGGATAAAAAAGATCCACCACATCCCAGCTGAGCTAAAAATCTTCCTCTCTCACACCTGCTTCTTCTCTATTTTTCTTAATGGTACTTTGTTACTAAGCTAATCTTGATGCCCAAGAGATCTGTAGACTTATTTTTTCCCCTTATTACCACATCCAAAGAGTCATTAAATAATGTTGATTCCATCGCCAATGTTTTATTGAATATTTTCACCTCTCCCATTTCTACTGAAATAGTGTTAGCTTTTCATGGCAGAGTGGTCTTTCAGGGCCATGACTTCCACACATATTGCTTTACAGTACATGTCCCACATCGCCATTAGACCAGTCCTTTGTCACAATCAGATGCTAATCCAGTGTTCAGCCCTATCTCTCAACACTTCAGCTTTAACTCCAGCCTTGCAAAAGTACCCCATTATCCCCTGAATGCACTGTATTCTTTCTACTGAAAAACCTTTTCTTCCCTTCACTGAATAACCAAATAGCAACTCATCTTCTAGTTCCCTGTTAAAATGCCCCCTTTATGAACTCTTCCTAGCTTCCTTAGACAAACGGGGCCACTTTCTTCTCTATTCCTGTAGTATTTTTGTGAATACTAACCCTAGTGCTCACTACCCTATATCTCAATTGCTTCTTCTCTGCCTCTCTTTTCGGGTAGAATCTGGGCTTAGCATAGGTAAAACCTAAATCTTATTGTACTTACAATGGGATGTGTTTGAGGCATATTTAGTACTTAAAATATGTTAAATAAATTAATACAAAAGAATAAGAGGGAAGAGACATCTCTACTTCACGGTCAAAAATGTTTCCTTACCATTAACTTTGGAGGTCAAACTCAGTGAGATATTTTCATGGATGAAGGCGCTAGAACTTTTGTTACCATTGAAAGAAGAAAGGAATTAACATGTTTTTTACCTTCTATAGACAAGCCATCGTGCTAGATGATTTGCATACATTATCTCATTCAATCCTCACAACAACCCTTTAAGACGTTACTTTTCTTTCTTTCAAAGTAGTTGACTGAATTAGGGTAGGTTTGGCCACGAGTAACAGAAAATGACAACGCTGGCTTAAACGACCTTATGGACTTAAGGTCCTTCCGTCTTGCTACACCACCATTCTCTACACCTTGGTCCAGGAACACTGCTCCGATCCAGAAGGAAGCGAAAGAGAAGGGAAGAGGATGCCCCCCACCCCTTGCAGGAAATTACACCACCACCTTTGAAATTTCCTTCCTGGAACATATTTACTTCAAGGAAATTTTGGAAAGATAGTGTTTTTCTAAATGTGCATGAGCCTAGATAAAAATTGGTGTGTGTATGGGGGTTTTATTTCTACAGTAGAAGCAAAACAATAGGCTTTCACTGTTTAAATTATAATGCCTGCCCTGACATAGCCAGCCCTCCAAGATCTATCGATCAGACTTCAGAACATATGCTTCAAAGTTCATGGTCCTCAGTGGTCCTTGCCAGTCTGCTCTTTTCAAAGTCATCCTGTTTTGCCGAGCCCTTTCCTTTTCTGTTAAATAGTGACTATTTATTTTAATCTGTATGTTTCAGATCCCCGTACACATAGCAGATGAAACCATTTATGAGGTCAGAGGTGAGAAAAACCCAAACTGCTCGATATCCAAAAATCCTTGAGTTAATTTTAGAAACATTTTTCATCTTCTTTAAAGCATGAAATCACTCTTTGCTAATTATTTTAAGTGACAAAATTAAAGGATCTGACACAGTTTTGATGCCCTCATGAGAGAAGCTGGTAATTGGCTAAGAAATTCACTCTAAACTTAATTCAGATTGTATTATGAAACTTTCATCTTTTTTAAAAATTCTTTATAACAAAGTAAAATAGTGAGATGCCCATGATTCTCATTTTGGTTGCTTTAAGTCAGTATTAAAAAAAAAATGAAGATAAAAAAAAAAAAATCTGGTCAAAATTCCCCCCAAACCAGGAAATTCCATTAGTGGGTGAAACACATAAACCCTGGAAAACCATGTTTTGTCCTAAACTTGGAGGTCCCTGACATTCTTGCAGGAAAGGTGTTAGAAAGACCAGTTTATTAGTGTCAGCACAAGGAAATAGTGTTTCCAGATGTGAACAGGCCCACTAACATTGGCTTTGAAAGAGGGCAAAATGGAGCTGGAGGCCAGTGATCTTGGTTTGGTGGCAATGATACTTATGATGAGGGAGAGAATAACCAGCTTTAGGCTGTCGGTGTCCTTCTGCCCGTTGGCTTGTTTGCTGCTTTGGAGGGTGACCTACACGGGAGGTATCCTATGACACCTTGTACAGTTAAATAAAACAAAGGACCCTCTTGAAGCCAGTCAACATGAGGACATTATTTTTAACTTTTTCTTGGCTAGGATTAGGTTTTGACCAATTCTATAGGCTATCACCAAGAGTGGCGATTCTTGGCTGAGTGTTTAGCCCTGTGGTAGCCAGAATAATGTACTGCCAGGGATGTGCCTGCCCTGATCCCCAGAACTGGTAAACAGATTACAGTACATGGCAAAGGAGAATTAAGATAAGAGACAGAATTAAGGTTGCTCCTCAATTGTTTATCCTGGGTCATCCAGGTGCGCTCACTGTAGTCACAGTGACCTTCAACCTGGGAGGAAGAGACAGAAGAGTCAGCACTGGACTGATGCAACGTGAGAAAGACTTGAGCAGCCATTGCTGGCTTTGAAGATGGAGGGAGTGTTGTGGGTGTCCTCTAGACCAGGGCTGTCACACTCATTTTCACTGGATGCCACTTCAGTCTGAGGGTTGCCTTCAAAGGGCTCAGTGTAATTTTAGGACTGTATAAGTGTAACTACTCCTTAACCAGGGGCAAGGAGCTCCACGCTGTCACCAGGTAGAAACAAGGTGCCAGGCCGGATACAACAAGGTGGAGGACCTGGTGTTTGCCACCTGTGCTCTAAGGGCTGAAAAGACAAGAAGACAGATTACCCATCATACCCCCCAGAAAAGAATGCAGCCCTGCCAACACCTTGCGCTTAGCCCTGCAGAAACCATTTCAGACTTTTGACCTCCAGAATTTTAAGATAATAAATTTGTGGTGCTTTAAGCCACTGAGTTTGTGAGAGCTTGTTACAGCAGCCATAGGAAATGAACACGCTCGCCCGGTGTTTTCATGAATTCCTGGGCACACTATATATATAGCTAGGATGAAAACACTGCCTCTTATTACTACAGGCCCTGTCTCAAAGTTCTAGAAGACTCCTAATTCAGTACACCCAGATAATGTTTGCCTAGTTAAATAGTTACTGTATCTGTCAGATATTTATAGTTTCTTCCTAAAAGACAGAATGTTCTTACCTAGTGTCCCAGGATCTGACAAGCAGCCCTGTTCATTTCTATGTGTTATTTACAAATGAACAAATTAGTGTTTGTTACCTAACATTTTTATAGCTAAGTGAAAATACCAATTAGTTTCCAGAATCTCATCTCGCAGAGGACATAAGCTCTTTGGAGTTATGAATCAGAACAATCTGGACATGACTGAGGCCACCAAATTGATACTGTGGATTTTTTTTGATACTTCCCTTTTGTGCTTTCAAAATCAACTTTAATTACTAGTTGAAATTCAGCTGAATTTGGTAGTCTGCAGTAACTGGTAAATAAATAAGTCAAAGGTGAAGATTTTTGACTACTGAACACTGCGAACACCAAATTAAAATTCCTGGGTAGAGAATGAATTCTAGACACTTAAGCTGATAAGCCCCCTAGTGCCTAGAAGACTGTTAGGAACACAGCAGACATTGAGGGAATATTTGCTGAGTTAAGTGAAGTATAACCTTTTCGCTCCTAAAATCTGGCTTATCATTGAGTTGAAGTGATGAAGCAACGGGAGGCATGTAAGGTGTGTCCATAGGAAAGGTACCAAAACCAGACACCACTGTAAGTACATAAAAAAGTCCCCCAAAGGTATTTTATCTCAAGTGAATAAATTTAATGACAAAGCTGGCCCAGGGTCCCTCTGCTCTTCATAGTGACTTCTCTTCAGGGGCATAGAAATGATCATACATGTATACTGAAATTATTTTACTGGATTTCAATTCCAATTTGAAAAAGAGGCAATACAGAACAAATAAATTTTATATATATGTACATCTATAGAGATATATTACATACAGAAAAACGGACTCTTTGGTGCATAGTTCTATGAGATTTGATGCACAAAATTCCCTCATACTGCCCCTTTGTAGTCAAACCCTCCCTTACTCACAACCCTGGCCACCGCTGATCCGTTCTTCTTCCTTATAATTTTGCCTTTTCCAGAATGTCATATAAATTGAATCATGCGGTATATATGTAGCCCTTTGGGTCTGGCTCTTTCACTTAGCAAAATGTATTTGAGATTCCTCCCTATCATTTAGTGAATCAATTTAATTATATGGATGTACCACAGTTTGCTTACCAAATAAAAAACATCTGGATGGCATCCAGGGCTTGGCAATTATGAATAAAACTGCCACCACTATTTGTGTATAGGTTTTTATGTAAAGCTAAACTTTCGTTTTTCTTGGGTATAAATATCAGGGAGAGAAATTGCTGGGTCACGCGGTACGGGCATGTTAAACTTTAGAAGAGACTGCTCGACCCCTTCCCAAAGTGACTGCCCTCTTGCCCTCTTGTCTGCAACATTGGAGCTCCCCTCCTGCTCCGTATCCTCACCATCCTTCGGCGCTATCAGTTTGTGCTTGTTGGTTGGTCTCAGCCATTCAGATAGGCGAAGAGTGGTAAGGGTATCTTTTTAAATAATTCAAAAGAAAAATGATTTAGCCGATTCTCAGATACCTTGCAAGATCATCCATGCTTGATTCTGAGAGACAGCTTATTTCAATGACATGTCTCAGGTGACGAATTATACCCCCATGATACCACCATTATACCATTGTACCTCCATAATGGTCAATGCAGTTTTACCCTAAACTGTATCCCAGCATGCAGGCCTTCAGAAATACTTCCTCATTTTTAGTGCCAAGGTCCAATAGCGCTTCAATGAGGACCAAAGTCAAGCATTGGATTCTTGAATGGTCAAGTACCATCTCTTCGCTCTTGGGCAAGCTCTGACTGAACACAGCATGCTTTTTGCAAATTCATCCTTTTTGGCATTAGAGGCACTAGGAAGGTCTGTCTGCATTTCAGTGGAAAACCAATCCATTATTTGGAAAAAATAACTGGAAAATTACCTTTCTGTTCATGGTTGTAGCATCTTCTTAATATATGAGGAGCAGCAACATTCAAAATGAAAATGATTGAAGACTTTAAGGAAACAGAACACGTTTGAAGTGCCAAACAGGATCACAAGGCATTGAGGGCATTTACATTTCCATCTGACACAATCCACTTAATTGGGTGATTTACTACCCAGCCAATGTCACGTGAATTACCCTTCAGTTCTTTTTCTTTTGTAAGAAAAGGCCTATCTCAATTAAGTCTTGTTCTCCCAGCTTTGAACTTTTAAGGCAAAAAGAGAAAGATAACAATCTGTGGGTTACTTTTGTAACAAGTTATGTTCTTTCTCAATGAATTTTCCATGACATGTGTTTAGGAAAATCTCAGAATATACCAAAATGGGATAATGATGGGGTTTTGGATTTATCAAAGGCTGCCTTACCCCCATGCACAGATCAGCTGACTCCCCACTGCGCCGAAGGACACTGTGCAGGCCCAGGGGCAGTCGGTGAAAGGGAAACTGGTTCTGATGAGAAAGACCTCCCCGAATCCTCACGGAAAGCTAGAGCCGTAGGAACTTGGCATTGCTGACATTGTGACAATGTGGTTTTGACATTGACTTCTGCTTTCAGGTTGGACTTGACAATAAGCTTTAGGAAAGTTTCCGGTGATAAGGTATTTTCAGAGAAGGGTCCTCCTGATTCAGAAAGATGGGACTCGCCTTTTGAACCCTGCATGCTGGTCCCCGGTCGCAGCCAGCTGCAGTGGGGCTCCCCTCCCCCAGGCCGACTGCGCCGAGTGGCCTTTAGAGTGTCTCCATCTGGCACACTGGGAACAAAACTGTTTTCAGCAGATGTGTGCTTTGCTCTCTGGATCATTTCAAATACTGCTTCATTTGTTATTGTCACTATTGAGAGGGATAAAATTCACTTCCATCTTCATGGTCACCCTAGCAGGAAATGATTTGCTCTTCCTTGTAACCCTAAGTCAAGTTTGTAATAGTCCTGATGGCTGGCAATATTTTGAGACTATGACGTCTATTTCTCTCATTCCCACTTAAGAGGAGAACGTATCGAAGATTAACCTCAGGCTATATGTTGTCCAACTCCTCCAGAGAATAAAGTTCATCTTTCCCCTCTATCTCCTCTCCATAATAGCAATGGGAGCATTCAGGGGCTGCCCTGGTCTGTTTCTTTCACCCTCTCAAGTGTTCTCATTGACCCCCTCGTCTTCCATGTTCTCCTTTTATTGGTCGTGCCCAACACACTGAAATCGATGCCTCAGGTCCTGACGTTTTTACCTTTAATCCTGTCTTGAACCTCTGACTGCCTATCAGACCTGAAGATGAACGTCTTGCTGGGACCATAAACGTGTGAAAGTGAGCTCTCCACCATCTAATAATTAAATCAGTGAGTCAGCTCTTCCTGTTCATGGTGCTTCCTCATTCCAGTCGCCCAGATATCCAAACTTCCATCTTTTTATTGAATTTATGGGAGTGATACTGGTAACTAAAATTACATAGGTCTCAAATATACAAGTCTACAGCATATCATCTGTATCAGACACCTATCTTTTCAATCCCTCTCCCAACCCAGAAAATGTCTTCATGGCATGTTTTTTTCTCCCTACAATGTACTTGACTCCCTTCCTTGGTGAGTACTCAATATCATCCACTGATATTTCACATATTCAGGCATTATGAGCCTCCATTCAGTAAGCTCTTGCCAATGTATCTCAGCTATCCCAATGGCTAACAAATTTGCCGACAATTCTACTTTAAAAACAATTTCGCTATATCCAAAAATCCAAATGGCCCAATTTGAATGTCCAATAAAGCCCAAGGTCCTAAGAACTTTATTCAAGGCTCAATGAAGAGTGACCTGTACTTTTTCAAGATTTGTACTTGCATCTTGCTATTTTAACTTCTGAACACACTCCATGCTTGCTAACTGCTTGTTTTGGAACCACAGAATGGCTTTTCCTTGAATATCACACCTTTGTCCATATTCACTCCCTCTGGAATCTTTGCTCAACTTATTTACCTATTGAAATCTGATAGTCCCCTTTCGAATTTGTTCTCAACTTTAGTGTACATCAGAATAAACTAAAGTGACAGCTAAAAAGTCATATTTCTTTGTCGAATCTCAGAATTTTGATTTAACAGATATAAGATGGGATTCAGGAATCTATATTTCTAACAAGTTCATCCAAGTGAAGAATTAGGAAAGGTCCCCTGTTGATGCTCATAGACAGACTGTGGTGTGCACATTTACTATTCTGAGTCACAAACCGAGTCCTGTGGAGGGAAGCAGACACATGAATTTCCTATAAAATGCCTTTATGGAAAATTACATAGAACCAAATGTACTGAGTACAGTGCAAAACTAAGGATGTGTCAGAAGAGTATCAGAGCCAGGTCCTCACACTTCTAAAACATGAACTGCTTTGTCTATACAGCAGAAGATTTTTTAGTCTCAACATGCTGTGTCCAAATTTTATAGTAGTACAGGAAGTAGACCGAGAGAAAGGAACCCGATGGGGCCTGTGAGCTGGCGAACAAACAAACAAAATGACTCTATGTCTAGAAATGGGTTTCTGACTCCAAAGCCCTTAGTCCATCCAGGATATCTTGTGTCTGTAATGTCAAAACTAATAGGAGAAAAGAATGTAGACAAAGCCCAGAAGTCTGGCAGCTGTTTGTTTAGTATTTGAAATTATGATAACGCATATCTCTGTGATGAAACGAATGTTTGAGACGTCTTGGGGATATCTCATTGATCAGACAACACGGAGCAAATATTGAAACCAGGACACGATGAAATAGTCCTACAATCCAGTTGTAACGAAACTTCAAAGTTATCGATCGAAACACACAGAGCTTCCCACGTTCCATCCACAATGCAATTATTGGGCATTCAAGCCAAATTTCCTTTTAATTATCTCGGAAAATCAAACACTTGACACTTCCTTCAGTGTTTATGCCACACTCACAAATTTTTACTTAGACTGTGCTTACAGACTACCTATTTTTTTTTTAAATTTTAGCTTGATCCAATATTCATGTTTATCTTTTTTCTAACTTGTCATAGTAATTCTTAAATATTAAAACATTTGCTTCTGCCTTGTTGTTCTTCCACCAGAGGAAAAGGAAATGTGTACTATGACATCATTAAACACAGAAATAAACACTGGCATTCTGTTGCAAATACACACATCTTGCTTCATCCACTGTACCCCCAGACCCTCAAAACTGAGTCCTGGATAAGGGTAAGGGAGAAAGCAAAAAAAGCGATGCCCTTGTCTCTTCTGGAACATGCAATATTCATCATCTTGAGCCTCCAGAAGACTTTCCAGGAGACATGGATCATCACACCGACTGTCCTTACTAGGAGAACTCTAGAAGGCAGAGGAAGCCCCTCAAGACACACTGAATTATCAAGTGAGGGAAAGGCCACATTCACTGGCAAAGGGTCATTTTTTCTCATTCATTCAACAGTAATTTTTTGATTAACACTCATGCACAAACCCCTGAGCTCATAACACTGAAACCCTTTGGGTGATATGCCTGCCAGATTCCCAGCAAGGAAAAAAAAATGCCACATTTGATTTATATGAATTTGAGGGAGATTTAATAAAGGAACTATTAGCAAAGTTGTGAGGAGGATTGAGAGACCACCCCCACTCCATACACACAGGGTAGTACTCCAGGGCTAGCACATCAAATGGTTATTAGCTATGCCTAAACAGATGAGGTATAAGAGAAGGAATCCTGGTAGGGCAGTCATGTAGAAACACTGCCAGGGGAGCAGGACAATATAGGGGGGAAGGCAGGATGCCTAAGCTGATCCCACAGGAGAGGTGACTTGGGGACAGAGAAAGGGACTTCCCCCTTCTTCCCTCCAGCTATGGCTGCTGGAATCCAGAGGACTGGATAAAATCTATACAGGTCAGCCTCCCAGGGCACAGAGCAGGACAGAGCAGGATGGAGAATGATTACAAACAGGCAATCACCAGATAACTGGCCCAAGTGGCAACACTCACTGTGACTTCCCAATGCCACTGAAACAAAAGTAAACTTCTTATCTTAGAGGCCAACAAGGTCAGGTGGCCACTTTGGGCTGATAAGTGGAATACTGTATATTCGCATTCTGCAGGGATGTGGCATTTCTATTTTTATATTATGTGCTGGTTTCTATAGCAGGATCTGTTTTGTTAAAAAGGGGACGATGCCTAAAGTCTATATTCTATGAACTGAAGAAATGCTCTGATGTATATATTTAACATCTAGAGGCCTAAGAATGAATAGCTTGCTGGACAGACTCTCAGGCAGCCTCACGACCCTTGCTTTCGGGTGTTCATGTCTTAGTCACATCTATTCCCCTGGAGTGTGGGCAGCACCTGTGACTTGCTTTTAAGCACAAAAAGTGCAGAGAGGATGGCTAAGACT
This sequence comes from Macrotus californicus, assembly GCA_007922815.1. Classification (NCBI taxonomy): domain Eukaryota; kingdom Metazoa; phylum Chordata; class Mammalia; order Chiroptera; family Phyllostomidae; genus Macrotus; species Macrotus californicus. Next base: position 48,224 of record VMDR010005354.1, read on the forward strand.
CCTGTGATTATGTCCATTATGTGACACAGGTGGTCATGTCACTCCCACGAATGCATTGCCTTCTATAAACCTGCTTTGCTAGCAGACTCAGGCTGGGGACTTTCTCTCTCACTGGCTCTGAAGATAGGAGCTGTGGTGAGAGAGCCTGAAGACAGGGCCACATGGCAAGAGATTGTGGCAGCCTCTTGGAGCCAAGAGCAGCCCCTGGTAAAGTCAGCAAGATGCAAAGCACCTAAGTCCAACAACCACAAAGAGATGGATTCCGCCGACAACTTGAATGGGGTTGGTAGCGGATCTGGTCAAGCCTTTCCCTGAGAACCTAACTAAGCCAGGCCAAGACTCCTGCACCACAGAACCTGTGAGGTGTGCACGCTTCTTGTTTTAAGCCACAAAGTTTGTGGTGATTTGTTACTCTGAAATAGAAAAGGAACACACACCGGCATTTCATGTTTCCATACTGTGTTATTTAATGACTTCTTACATTTTCCCCAGTTCCCTACACTTGAGCCTGTGACTCTGTCATTATCTTAGCCAACAGCTATGCAGAATTTACCATTTGCAAATATTCTCGTAAGTATTAAATCAACTGCCATCAAAGTAAGCCAATGATACTAGTCTCATGTGAGAGACAAGGAAATGGTCTATGAGGTACGAATTGACGGACCTAAGATTAACCAAGTAATAAATGGCAAGTCTTGGATTTGGTCCTAGGACCTTGACTGCAAATCTGAGGCTAATCCACTTCACACCCTGCCTCCCTAATTTAGTCTTAGGTCATCAAAACAGAGTGCAAATGAGCCATACTCTCTTTCCTTACCAGGTCCAGATTATTCCTTCTGTTCCCTGTGATGGCAAAAGGCCTTCTCTTTACCTCAAAAAATGCATGTGTTCCTGTCCCCAAGATTAAAAATGTGTGCTAGCATGAAAAATCCCATGGAAAATTCAAAGGCCTCCTGTTAATCATAACTCAGTAGCAGCACTCTTATCAAAAATCAGGTTGTGAATTGCAGATAGGGGTGTTATTACTATCAGCAGCAAAAGCATAAAGCCAACACTTAGGAACATTTTTTTATAATGTCTACCCAGGTGTAATTTTTTTTCTCCTTAAATAGCTGAAAATAAAAGGGCCTTGGCAAAACATTTTATGACTAGGGCCCAAATTCTAAATCTTATTAGTAACCAAAGCAGATGGCAACATCAGCTAATAGAAGTTTTTGAACTGTTTTCTGCTGAAAGAAACATTTGAAAGTGATGCAAAGGACTTACCTCTCCGTGAGGGGCTGCTGGTGGAATTCTTTCTGTGAGGTCTGGTGCTGGTTTGATCCAAAGGCCACCAAAGGCCAGCAAGTGGGACACCTGGCGATCTGCTCTGAGGGGGAACAGAGCATTTTCGGCAGCACATCAAAGGCTCTAGCACAAGCCATCAAAGTGGGCACCTGCAATAACAGAAATGGGCGATGAAAGTGGTCCCACCCTTGTGTTTCACGTCCGTTGATCTGAACAGTGGTCATGAACAATTTGCCCACATTTGTCTATTTTACTCAAACCTATTTAGGATCATTGAAGCCGTGGAAGCTTAAGGATAATTTTATAACAAAAAGAGGAGTGTTTAATGTTTGCCAAACATTTAATAAGCTTTTCGAAAATATCCTGTTTTAGTTCAGCTCCGATTTTGGCCCAAGATGAGAGGGTTTTGTTTGATTGTTGGTTGCTTGTTTTCCTGAACCTACATTTTAAATGACACAGGTTTGGAAGTCGATGTGATTCAACCTTGGAAGGCTCTTGCCGTGTGTCTGTGTGCCTTTTATCAGAGCCCTTGATTAGAAGGAGAAGAGAAAGGAGGCTTTTGTTCCATCTCTCCCTGTTATTATATTCATTATGAATCTTTCCCTTTCTTTCCGCCAATTAGGACCTGTCCCAATATGGCGGGACCTCCAGTGCACAAGCTCACATGCACGGCTCTTTCCAGAAATCCTTGGCTTGAAATTTAATCCCCTCTTTTAAAAAAAAATAATAAAAAAACAGTTCTGCTGAATTCCAAGACATTTATATTTAGAGTTTGCATGACTTAAGGATTTATTACCAAGAGAAAATGAGAGTGATTCCATTTTTCACCCTTCCCTACACAGACAAGCTCACTGGGAGCCAAAATAGTTGCAATGCTCAGCCCTTGTTTGTCGTCCCACAGAGAAGCTTCTCGTCATGGTGTCAGTCAGGAGCACAGAGCTGACACTGACAGTGTGGGCATGGAGTCTAGCACTCGCTCCGCCGTTTACTAGTTGTATGGGTTTCAGTATCTCAAGTGACCTCGTCAAGTCTGTTTCCCAACCTGTAATGCAGTCATCATAGCCATGGCCCCTCGAGGCCACTGAAAGTCGTGAATGGATAGCATACAGGCTTTATCCCATTGTCTAGGACACGGGGTCATTTAAAGGTGCTACTACTTCAGGGCTGAGAGCTGTGTTTTCCTCTGATTGCCTTTTTCAGTTGCTCCCTTGATCCACGTGGGATGTTCCATCTCCACAGGACCAAGGAGATCTGAGTAGCTGAGAAAGTACCAGTTTATCCTGGTCCTAAATTTGCTTAGGAACTTGGATTTCTCTTTATTGATCTCGTTACATCTAACTTCAAAATAATAAGGAGAATTGGTAGCAGAGTAGCGGAGTGATTTGACACACAACTTTGCTCCTTCTTGAAGAATGTTTCTGCAGAGCACGTGTTACATAAAGCAGTCAGTGCATGTTTGTTCGGGAAATGAATAAATAACTGAAATGCTGACATTTAGTTGTTGATTACAGTGACTGGCATGTTAGGTACGTTAAATCTTTCACTAAGAGTATTTTACAGTTAATCATTTACATTTAAATTAAATTCTCTAGCTTCTTTTCTAAATTTTTTATCACTGAAAAATCAACAAAATTGGCAATAAGAGGACAGCCTTGGCTGTCCAGGGTGCAATTGGAGGAGCATGGACATGTTTATGTTTCCTCTAAAGAATAAACGTGTTGTACATTTCCATTAACCTAGATCTCCCTTATTACCATTCAATAAAGTTTTATTCTTACACATTATTTTACTGTTTTGCTTCGTTCAATATACTTTCTATTCTGGAATAATTGTCAATCTTTGGAAGAGTTACAAAGACAGTACAGAGAGTCCCCACACACCCAGTCTGTCTCCCCTAGGGTTACCATCTTACAACATCACCCTGTCTTTGTCACAATCAAGAAACCGACGTTGGAACATCACTATCATCTGAACTCCAGACTTTACTCTGATTTCAGTGCAGTGGTTTTTTTGCTTGGTTGTTTTGTTTTTGTTTTCTTTCTGTCAGTGTTTCTGCTGTGTTCCAGGACCTCATCTAGGGTACCACGTTGCATTCACTTGTCATATCCCATCAGCCATTTCTGGTCTGTGATGGCTTCTCAGTCTTCCCCTGTTTTTCATGACTTGATAGTTCTGGGGAATATTGGTGAAATATTTTGTAGAATGTTCTGGAGTTTGAGTTTTTCTGATATTTTCTCATAATTAGACCGGGACTAGGGGTTTGAAAATGCCACAGAGATAAAATGTGCCATTATCATCACACAATATCAGTGGGTCTGTGGAATCCACGTGGCCTCACCACGATGTTAACCTTGATCATCCAGCCAAGTGTCAAGTTAATTTATATGGCTCTCTTTCCATACTGTCTTGTTTGGGATGAGTCCGTAGGATTCACCTTCCAGAGAGGGGGTGGGGGTATCAATATCGGATATTTAGAATGTTTTGTAAGGAAAGTTTCTCTCTTCTCCATTTATTTATTTTTTCCATCATTTATTTATACCAGTATGGATTCAGGTATATTTATTTTATACTTTGAGCTATAATCCAACACTACCTTACTTATTTTGTTGCTCAAATAGTTTCAGCTTTAGCCACCAATTATTATACCATTGGATGTTTTTCCGAAGATGCATATAGGTACACGGTCATATCTCATTGCAATTTAACTTGCATTTATTTCTCTGATAGCTAACGATGACAAACATCTCTTCATACATTTATTTGCCATCACTATGTCCTTTTGGATGAAATTTCTGTTAATTTCACTTGTACATGTTCTAGTTCAATTGCTTATTTTTCCTCTTTTATTTAAATGGTGGGTTTTTAAACTCTTTATATAGCCTTAATAAAAGTCCTATGGTGGATATTGTGATTT
>VMDR010005355.1:0-52326 GCA_007922815.1 Macrotus californicus
TTGACGAAACTGGATATACTCTAGTTGTAATTTTTGCTGTAGTTGTACAAGGAGGCAAAGCATGTTTACCTATGCCTCCATCTTGACCAAAAGTCTAAATGTTCAGAAATTTAATTATATTGCTCTTTGATCTAATAAAAACACTCCTTGAAATGTAACAAAAAATAATAACAATTCAAAAGAAGAATGCAGCCTATTTAATGAATCATTCTTTCTAATAGAAAAAAATTAGAAACCATCATCAGGGGATCTTATGAAGCCTTTGAAAGAAAAATAAACCCCAAATTTCTTTACATTCGACTCTGTCATACTAAGAATTTTTCTCCTGATTTCCCTCAATGTTTCAATGTATTTTTAACTGAGATATAATTCACATGTAACATTAGTTTCAGGTGTATAATGATTATATATTTGTATATACTGCAAATTGATCACCACCATAAGTCTAGTAAACATCGATCATCGTACAGTTTTTTTTCTTGTGATGAGAACTTTAAGATCTATGACACTCTTACCAACTCTTAAATATGCAATACAGTATTATTAACTATAGTCACCATGGTACATATTACATTACTTGCCCACACAATATTTTAACTAATAAATGAGGGTAAATTCCTTTCTAGTGAAAGAAATGTCGCCATTAGCTTCAACAAATATATTCACTACCCCTATTTGTGCAGCATGCTTGCCTTTTTTTACAGGAAAACATTGGAAAAAAATTTAAACTTCAAGTTCCTTTAAGTTCTGTATTATCTAAATAATTGTTCTCAAGGGCCTCCAAATTATAAAGTAAGGGCAGTAATAAAAGGTTAATTAAAGATTAAGGTCAGTATATTAGTTTAAGGCTAATCTATACTAAAGTACAGCTAATTACAGCTAACATTTTAGTAAGTTTTGAATAGAAGATATTTGCATGTAGTATACAATTCAAAAAGTATGAAAAGCTATGCAGTGAAAAAAAATCTCCCTTCGACCTTGGCCCTCAGCCACCCAGTTTCTCAACATGTATCATTCCAGGGATACTCTACGGTGCCACCAGGTTCGGATGACTTGGTATGTGAGAGCCACTTTGCTACCAACTTTGAATGGAAGGCTCATCATGCAGGTAGTACTAATATCAGCCCAAATTTTCAACTGAGGAGGCCTGCTTGTGGCTGAAAGCGAAGAAGACACTAGCCAAAAGTCTCATGGTAATAAGAGACAAAGTCCATGTTCTAGGAACCCATCCCCCTCCTACCCCCACTTCCCAAAACACACATAAACACACAGAACCCTTAAACAAAGGTGACTTCAGGTCACATGGTTCCCTCTGCCTGCATACTCTTCCACCAACCTTCACCATCCCTTTGCCTAGGTAATTTGACTTTCCATATACATTCCATAACCAGCTAGTTCATAAAAACATTTTGCTGGGATTGTGGGATTACGTTAAACGTACAAGTCCAGCCCTGGCTGGTGTAGCTCAATGGACTGAGCATGAGGCTATGAACCAAAGGGTTGCAGGTTCGAGTCCCAGTCGGGGCGCATGCCTGGGTTGCAGACCAGGTTCCCAGATGGGGGCACATGAGGGGCAACCACACATTGATGTTTCTCTCCCTCTCTTTCTCCCTCCCTTCCCGTCTCTCTAAAAATAAATAAATAAATCTTTAAAAAACAAAACAAAACATACAAGTCCATTTGTGGAGAATTGGCATTTTCACAACATCGAGTCTTCCAATCCATGAGTACAAAATGTCTGTCCACTCATTTTAGATCGTCTTTGATTTCTTTCTCCAGTGTTTTGCAGTTGTTGGTATGCGGATCCTGTACGTGTTTTGTTGGGTTTATACCTAAGTATTTCATTCTTTTCAGAGCAACTGTAACTGATACGGGTTTGTGCGTCTTTTTTTAAATTTCCGTTTCCAGTGATTTGTTGGTGGGATATAGAAATACAATTGATTTTTGTGTGCTGACCGTGTATCTTGCGATCTTGCTAACTCTCTTAGTAGTCCCAGGAGCTTTTTACAGATTCCCACGGGGTTGTCTACATAGACAATCATGCCATCTGCAAATAGGGACAGTTGTTCTTTCTTTTCCATCTGGATGCCTTCTATTTATTTTGCTTGCATTGGTTAGCACTTCTAGTAGGATGGTGAATACAGTGGTGAGAGCAGGCGTCATTGCCTTGCTCCCCATCTTGGGGCAACGCATTCACTCCTCCAACCACTATGTTAACTGCATCTATGTATGTTGGCTGTAGATGTTTGGTAGAGGCCCCTTTTCAGGTTGAGAAAGTTCCCTTCTCTTACTAGTTTGCTGGTAGCATTTATCATGAATGAATGTTGAATTTTGTCAAATGTTTTTCTGCACCCATTGACATAATTGTGTGGTTTTTGTTAAGCTGTTCGTATGGTGGAATACATCTATTGATTTTGGAAAAGTGGAACAACAGTCTTTTGTTCCTGGGATAAGTCACAAGTGATGTGGTATACTATTCTCTTTATATAATGTTGCTGGATTTGATTTCCTAATATTTTGTTGAGGACTTCTGTGTCTGTGTTCATGAGGACAATTGGGCTGTCGTGTTCTTTTCTTGAATTGTCTTTATCTGGTTTTATTAAACAGATGTGTATCCTATATACTTTTCTGAGGTCTCGGATGACAATTTTACTATTTTTAATCATCATGAAAACTTAAGAGAAGTTTTATCTTTGCTTTTTTGTTAGACTTTGAGTGTAAGTCCTTGACGAGAAAGACAACTTCCAAAGATAACAACAACCATCCTAAGGGAAAATGAGACTTTTCAATGAGCCACTACAGATCTGAGAATGCAATGCAATAAAACCCACAACTTTGCCACCATCACCTGCACGACCCTCCCCTGTTCCAGCACATCCCCCAGAGAGCAGGATTTGTGAGGGACTGGCTTTGGATGAAAAACAGACATGGTTTCCACCAAATAAAACATATATTATTATCTCACCCTGAAATGCAAATATTCATATTTATCTTTGAGTTACCTAGGAAAATACCTATCAAACACTAACCCTTAATTCCTACAATTCCTAAAATGCTCAGTCATCCACCCACATGCTACTTACTGAGAAAGTCAAGACACAACAGGGTTAAGAGATTTCAAGGCCTGCAGAGCTAAAATTTGAATTTAAACATCTCCTATTACCCAACTTTGTTAGAAAAAGTCCTACACAAATGCAATGCAATGCAATGTCAGAAGGTCAATCAGGCATGGGAGGTGCTCAAGATAGGGATCTAAAGCAAAAGAGTTCCCTGAGGGGTCTTTTCAGAACGAAAATTCTGGGTCTGCTGGGTGAGGAGCAGGACACCACCCAAAAACGCACACCTAGGAACAGCAAGCACCCTGCACACCAAGAAATCACAACCCTGTATGTCTGTTGTTTAAGCATGGAAAAGTCACCCTAAAGGTCACCAGGCTGCCCAAAGACCACAGAAATGTCCTTGGGTTCAGGGTCTCCTGCTCTGCTCTGTGAAACAATTCAAAATGATGTGTTTGGGAGGCGGTAAAGAGCACACTCCGAAACCAGACTTCCTCCGTTCAGGTCCCAGCTCTACCGTGGCACGTGAGCCATGTGTCCCTGAACAACTCACAGTCTCTGAGCCTCAGTTTCCTCATCCATAAAATGGGGGTGACAACAGTGGCGTACGCATTCAATAAGTGGTATCTGTTATTCTTTTTCAACCCAGGGCCTGTCCTCTTCGGACACTGTCATTTCATCATGGTATGTGTGACAGTATGCCTTTCCCTCAACCCCATCCCAAGAACAAAAGTCTGCTTCCCACAAAGGTGATAGAGAAACATAAGCCAAAGACCTACATTAACCATTTCATCAAAGAGTATCTGGGAGGAAAACCAGTTACCTCTCACAGAGTCCGCACTCATAAGGGAGAAGGTAATTTAAAGCAATCGTTTAAACCAACTCTTTTCCCACAAAAAGTCGCATTTTTACTGTTTGATATAATAAACCACAGGAGACATTCTCCCCAACTACAAGACAGGTATGAGTTAATTTTTAAAAGATATAATACATGAAAATGCAGTGATTCATTTTCATAATATTTCAGCATAACTTTTACTACTTTACCATTCCATTTAAAATATCAATTTAACTTTTAAATCACTAGGAACTGACCTTTCATTCAAATATACAATTATAATTTGGGGTTGGCATTTCCACCAAGTTTCTTTAAAGACAGGAAATATCAATTAGCAATAACGATGGCTAATGTTAACTAAGCCATCTAACTAAGCACCTAATAAGCTTGGTGCTAATTTCTACATATTACCGTATTTCATTCTCTTAATCCTTTGAGGGAGGTATAGGCTCATTTCACAGAAAAACCTCAGCCTTGAGGTTGACTATTAATGGTTTCTGATAAAGAACTGATGACTAGCATCCGCGTGATGCTAGGTTTTAATACTGCAATGATAGGAAAAGACCAACTTTAATGGGCATGTGAATCACCTGAAGAAATCTTGTGAAAATGCAGATTACAACTCAGAAAATCTGTGGGGAGGCCTCCCTGATTCTGCATTTCTGACCAGCTTTCCAGTGCTGGAGACGCTGCTCGCCGCACTTGGGGTAGCCAGGATCTACGGGTTGTAATGGGCCACAGACCACAAGGAAATGCCTGTAAAATCTAACATGAAAAAAGTCAAACTTCTCTCAAAAACCACACTTAGAACTTATCCATATTTCTTGATGAAATTCTGAGCCTTCTAACATCTCAGAAATATCTTCACAACGACTTCTTTTTCTTTCCAGTTTAAATTTCTCTTCCAATTTCTTGGACTTTTGTGGGGTTTTTCCCCCTAAAAACCCTGATTTTTGTCAAGGCTGAGAATCCAAGTACATGGAAGACTGTTTCAAGTTGCCATACCTTTCGAGCAGGTTCCCTCCCATCCTTCACTCACCTCCACATAACCTCTCTCTGTTTAAATTCTAGAGATCAGACAAATGGCAGAGTTTAAGGTGAGGTGTGAGGGGCTGGGCCCCAAAGTCCTTCCAGATGCCAAGGAAAAGCTCTGAGTCGTTACACCGAAATAACACCTCACAATACCACTGGCTTCCATTTCTGGCCTTAGGTGACAAAGTTCCAGCAATGAGGTGATAACTGCTGGATAACATTTTATACAAACTACTGGGTTTCAATTCTTTTCCCAGCTCTTTTGAGTGGCAAGTTCTGTTTACTTTCAAAAGTCCACAGAGGACACAAAGCAAGGTGCTTAACAAAGCCCCCTATTCTACCTGAACCCAAGATGCCACCCTGCTTTCTCATTCATTTCTGATTATCTGTTGCTGTAACACTGGCTAGCTGCCTCTTTCAAAGGGCAGTTACACCCCACCCCCCATCTCCTCCACTCACTTTGCTAACAGCAATGCATAACTACAGAGCCAACATATCTCAAAGAGCACTGCAGCTTACCGGAACAGGTCAGTTAAAAATTCTGGAAAGGGATGACCTACTGCTTTTGTCTTTCCTTACAGCCCCTCAAAAATACCCTCCAGCAGTCAGCAGAACAAGTATTTCACCCGGAGAGATAAAACAGCCTATGACCCTGCAATTTACAAACACTGAGACCTTTATTTAAAAGGTGTCCCCAAATGACGTTATTCCCAAGGCACGCTTATCTATGTACTCAAGTCAGCACAAGAAGCCCAAGGCTTGGAAGAAACAAAATGCACATACATTACAGCTCTGTGTAAATGGCTTCTCTGGCTGAGGAGTCTATAAAGTTCTGCTGCCTGTCCTCGCAGGAAGGCCTACCTGTGACAGGGAATATCGGAACAGTTCTTTTTATTTTCCTGAACTGGAGCATGCCCTGTCCACAACAGAGCTAAAGAACTGCCCAGAGAGGCCTGCTACAAAACCACAAAAGAGGGGCTGAACTGACAGGCCCCTGCCTTGAGCACCCTGGAAGCTAAAAATAAGAATTCTGAGAAATGAGCTCTACCATAGGCAAGTCCAACAGAAAGTTCTCTGTTTCTGTTACTTCCCAAACTGGCTGCCCTCCCAGAGTGATTTAACTCTGGGTACCAATTGGGCAAAGCCGGCCACCGTGCTGGGGCGGAGGAGTCAGGGATGCTGGTTCTGCCTAGGTTAATTAAGGAATCAAACCTCTGCTGTGTAAACTGGAGATGTTTATGGGCAGACCTGGGCTTCTCCACTGCATCTAGGCTATATGGCTCCATTCAACAAGCCTTGATTGAACGTCTATCATATGCCCGGCGCTGCTAGGAACCGGGGAGGCAAACAAGCCACAGTCCCCAGCGGTGGAAGCAGAGAAGGACCATTAGGAGGGGTGGAGGTTGGGCGGGCCCGAAAACCTGTCACAAGTTGCTATGACCAGTAATACCCAGGGGACAGCATAACCCCCAAGAGGGCTCCGCGGACCACCAAGCCCGAGAGAGAGAAGGCGGGAGTGAGACAGGTAGGCCCGGGGACAGGTGTTCAGGTAAGAGGCGCACACCTGAGGCGGCAGGGCAGAGTTCCCGAGGGAGTGGGGAGGGCGACCCTGGGACCCCGGGAGGGAGAAGGGGTGCGTGGAGCAGGGGTCTGGCCCCGCGAAGCGGATGCGCGGCGGAGGCCAGCCGGGCCTGCGCCCCGGGAGCAGAGCAGGGGGAGAAGGCGCGCGGCTAGGCCGCCCGCCGTTACCTGGGGCCCCGCCCGACACCTACCACTTGGGCGACCTTGAGGCAGCCGAGCGTGCCGCGCAGGTAGTCGGGGTCGCAGCGCAGGCCGGCAAGCCCGCGGCGCTGGCTCACCGGCTCGGTGGTGGGCTGGTACGGGCTGCTGGCGCCCGAGATCATGGAGGTGCTCGAGGCCTCGCCCTCGAAGCCGTCCAGCTCCTCGCCGCTCCGCATGCTGCCGCCCGGCCCGGGCCGCCTCGCGCGGCCGGTCCCCGGCGCCCGGAGCTGGTGGGCTCAGCGGGGCCGCCGCATCGCCGCCGCCGCCTGACCGACCGCCTGCGGCCCGCCCCGCCGCCTTCTCCTCTGCGCCCGCCGCCGGCTGCGGCCGCGGTTCGGTCCGCTCCGGCTCGGCTCCCGCCGCCTCGGCAGCGGAAAGGAAAGGAGGCGGGAGCGGGTGGAGAGGGAAGGAGGCGGGAGCCGGCGCGGCGGGACGGGAGGGGGCGGAGCTAGTGCCCTGTCGCCGGCCGCTCGGAGGAGCTCCTAGGCTCGGGAGAGGCGGAGGTGGCGGCCCCGCGCCGCGGCCCTCTGGGGGCGGGACGTCCTTACGCCCCGCCCTCACCTGCCCGGGAGCCGGGGGTGGGACGCGGCTCAGGGTCGGGCCATTCGGGGTTGCGAGGGTGGGAGTCCGGGAAGGGGCTCTGGGGACCCGGAGGAATCGGAGCTGAGGGGGAGGGTGGAGGTGGACCCGGAGGCAAGGAGCTGCTGTCCCAGGGAGCTGCTTCAGTTTTTCCTCTGGAGCATGTGGGATCCTCTGCAGGTAGCCTAGGGTACTTCCCGGGGAAGAGGGAGGTGCGCTGCGTGATTTGGCTACTGGGGACAGTGCGTGGCCCAGGGTGGGCCTGACTCGGACTGTTTGGCTCACAAGAGGGGTCTCAATGTCTGGGTTCCCACACTGGGCGTCTCCAGGGCCAGGGGTGAGGAGTCGGATGGGGGACGGGGGTCACTTAGTATGTGTCTGCAGGACAGACGAGCGGTAGATATTTGTGAATAACTATAGTGTCACGTTCTGGATCCACCGGCCTGACCGGGGAAGGGGCGCTACCACACAGTAGACCCTCGGTGACCCTCTCTTAGTTGAAAAGGTTTTACGATCTCTGTCTAATCATCAAGTTAAAAACGACTTTTGCGCTGAAAGGCATTAATTAGAGGCCAATCTATAATTCAAGTGTGAAGGCTTAAGTAAAACTGACTTTCTAAGAACTGTCGCTTTGGTATTGAACTCTTTACACACCGCAAATGTGAGGGGAGCCTCCCATGCTCTAGGCACTGAGCAAGGCACTACACAGAGGTATTATTGTTCCCATTTTACAGGAGAAATGACTAAGACTCCGGAGCGCTGTAGTAGCTTGTCCCAGGCCCCGCAATTAATTGGTGGACAGAGCCCAGATTCCAACTTTCTTCACTGCACAATGTTGCCTAATATACACCCCAGATGAGTTTGTGAACTCTAAGCTAAGCAGTAAATACCAAAAGGGCTCTCATCTTTTGGTTGCCAAAGATGGGAAACTCAGTGCCTCTAATTAATACTCTAATCAACCAACAAATATTGGGCACTTACTATGTGCTAAGCAATGCGCAAGGGACTGTAGACAGACGGACAGTTAAAGATAACAAGTTGAATGGTTGGTTGGATGTAGGCTCTAGCCTCTGCTCTTTCCCCAAATCCCAGTAAAATGACAATTACAGGATTTTTTTTTTTAAGGGCATAACACCATTGGGACAAAGAATGGGAAAGGAGACAATAGCAACAAAATGTTGGAAGCAGAAAAGCAAATGGGCAGTTGGTAACTGATTTTGCAAATCCAAGAAAGCTAAACCCTCAGCAGGCACAGGGAAAGGCTTGAAATGCAACCTAGGTTCTATCACAGAACAAAAGGCTCTGGAGTGGGCAGCACCAGCACATCTGTAAGTAGGGGTGGAAGCAGGAATAAAAAGACAAGGTCAACTGAGAGTCTTTTTAAAAAGCAATTGGATCCCTGGATCTCCTCTCATGCTCATCCTTCAAGACTGTAGTACTAGTTTCTGCAGAAGGTAAAATAGGTCTCAGCTGGGTCACTAGGCACAGTTGAGGTCAGGGGTACCATACTGGAAATTGTGTATATGTGTGTGCCTGTGTGTCTGTGTGTATCCCTGGATATTAAGTAATATGAAAGAAAAAAAGAGTTAAAGAAAAGAAAATCTCACAGGAAATAGAGCCAAAAGACAAAAAGATAGAAAAGGAGAAAAAAGGAAGTTAGAGCTATAGTCCAAGAGAATAATAGAATAAGACCACCATAAAGTTAGAAGAGAGAGAATGGAGGGAAGAAGACATAAAATAATAATTCAGCCCTGGCTGATGTGGCTCAGTGGATTGAGTGCAGGCCTGCAAAACTGAAAGACTGCAGTTTCGATTCCCAGTCAGGGCACATGCCTAGGTTGCAGGCCAGGTCCCCAGTTGGGAATGTGCAAGAAGCAACCAATTGATGTATCTCTCGCACTTCGATGTCTCTCTCCCTCTCTTTCTCCCTCTTTCTAAAAATTAAATAAATCTTTAAAAATAATAATAAAAATAATTAATTCAATAACATTTCTCAGAACCAAACATGAGTTTTGGACTTAAAGGACCCATCAGTGCCCAGCATAGTGAGTGGACATGGACGGGCACCAAGGCACATCAGAACACTGGGGCAAAGAGAAGATCCTTGAGGTTCCAGGAGGACCAAAGCAGGTTTCATTATAAAGGGTCAGGAATCAGAAAGGCATCAGACTTTTCCACAGCAGCTTTGGGAGCAACAAGAGAATAGAGCAAACTCTTCCACATTCTGAGAAAAAGTGATCCCACCCAGACATCTGGTTCCAGCTGGAGTATCAGTCAGGTGTGAGAATTGATGGAAGACTCAGACATGCAAAGACTTCCTTTGTCTCTTTCTCAGGAAGCTGCTGGAGGAGGGCATCACCAAAACAAGGATTTAAACCAAGAAAGCAGAGGACAGAAAATCCCAGAGAGAGTGGGTGCAGCCTACAGAAAGGTGATAAATATTCCAGGGTGAAGGGGCAGAGGCCCGCATGCAGCAGGACTGGTAGTCAACCAGCCCAGATTGGAGCAGCCAGAGACTTCTAGACACTTCTTCAAGATGAAATTAAGAAAATGCTCAATATACAGCAAAGCAAGATACATAGTTTGGGGAAAGTTTTGAGATAAACTAGTGATACATGCATAGGAAACTAAGCAAATACCCATAGATGCTAACTACAGGGAAAATGAAATGACCTACAGAGAAAGATAAGTATGGTAAGTCACATGGCTCAACTGGGAATAACATTTGCATAAATATAATAATGTAAACTATGAATACTGACCCACCTAAAAGCATGTGACCTGTATTAGGAGAGGATAGGGTCCAGGATGTGTGCATGTGTGATAGGGAGGAGAGGACGGTGTGCAAGATACCCAAATACCATTCATCAGGGGCCTCAGTGGATGCTTTAAACTGGAAAACTGGGAGGTAGCTGGAAATGCATGTTTATTAAAAATATAAAGATAAAAACAAAAATAATCTGTTTAAAGTTCAAAGTGTTGCCTCTGGGGGCAGGAAATGTAGCGGCGGGGGGGGGGGGGGTTAGGCCTTGTAGAACTATTTGATTCTCTCAAACATATGCACTTATCATTTTAATAAAAATGAAAGCTCAATTAAAAACCACTTTTAAAAAAGGAACACTAACCACAGTCGTGGTTAGGAAGGCAGATGGAGCTCCAGCTGTCATAGCCACGGACAGCAAGTCCTGAACCCAGTAAACACAACAGCAGGTGCTGAGTGTTGTTCACAGGGGTATGGGGGTTTCAGCAAGGGTTCGGTCGGGTCTGTGGGTCAGAATTTCAGCTGGGGTTTGAAATATGAACAGCAATTAGCTAAGCAAAGAGATGGTAAAGGTGAGTGGAACAGCATTCTCTGGGCAGAGGGAACAACATATGCAAAGGCCCAGACACAAGCAAAATTGGCACAGTGAAGAGGATCACAGGCAGAATTCAAGGGGAAGAGGACGGGCAGACAAGACCTGAAGCTGAAAGGTAGCCTTGGGCCAGTCCCCGCAGGGTCTCATGGGCCACGTGAGAGGATGGACTCTGAACAGAAGAGTATGGAGCAGGAGAGTGGCCTGGTGAGGCCTAACCTTTAGAATACTCTCTCTGGCTGCAAGAGGGAGACGGACTGAGTGGAGGCAAGATTGGGGGTTCTCCTCCAGTACTTACTGTTTCCTGCCACTGGACACTAGCCTAAGTTTATTTTTAGTTGCAAGGACAAACTCAATTTTTTTTTTTCTTTTGACAGAAGTTCACAGACTTCCAAAAGGCATTGTTAGGAATCCCACATAGTAATAGTAGAAAAAACATGGCATTATGGGGCCTTCCCCAGTGTTAAATTGCAATACCTCATGAGTCTGTGGCTATTGCTGTATCTCTGCGTGTCTATGAGTGCTGAAGTCAAAATGAGACTAATAAATGACAGAGAAGATAAATTAGTGATGAATATACAGGAAACTACATGCCTTGGACAGGTCCCTGGGCTTCAGGGTCTGATCCATATATTGAGGGCTGACTCAAGGCAACCAGACGCAGAAGAGACTGATGAATAAACCAGATGCCACTTCATTAATTGCTACCCGTGGAAAGACTCTGCCAGCACCCGCAAAGCTGATTCTTATCTCAATCCCCGACTCACCCGGAAAGAGCTGCTCAGAATATAGCATCCTTAATATGGGCTATTCCCCAGGATACCCCAGTTTAGCGGATCAGGCCTGGCCTCTTCCCAAGCCCCTCAGCCTCTGTTAGCCCTAGGCTGTCTCCTCAAGGACAAGAACCTCCCAGCCGGGCGGCCCCTCACCCTAGCCTCTGCTGCAAGCACAGTGACTCCATGAACCCAGGGAGAGTCCTAATGTCAAAGGCATTGACCCTACCAGTACTTTCAAGTCTAACTTCCACGAAGGCCTGAGAGCAGAACACCCTCCCCAACTGTGGTCCTGCATGTTCTGCTTCTGAAGGCAGTGCCTGATAGTAGTGCAGAGTTGGGGGGGGGGGGGGGGGGGGGGGGGGGGGGGGGGGGGGGGGGGGGAGGAGCTGCATCTCACTTCAGTTTCTTACTGACAACTCTCCCCGTGCACCCTTGTGAGTGTTGGGGTGGGGGTAGTTTTTCCTTTAATTTCATTGAACAATAGATCTTATCTATTGTACTACTCTTAATAAGCTCAGCAATTATCTCAAACAGAAAAATATAAACTGTGGTGGTGAAATTGAACATTTCAAGTATAAAGTATATAGTAGGGAGACCAATTAAGTTTATCAGAAATGATTTATCAATATCAAGCATTAACCAAACACCCAGGAAAATCTTATGTTTAATGTTATATGACTAATGACTTGGTTTGATAGGATTCTCTATACTCTTAAAAAGCCTTTCAAAGAAAAGTGCCCACATAAATTCCTTATGTCTGACGGATTGGATTCAAAGACATAAACAACCCACTCTGGTGTTTGAAAGCAGCAGATGCCTGTCCTCCGTGGGGGACTGACTGGACTCCTCCAATAGTGTTCCTGCGTGTCTGGAGGGTGGGGCCCGGGCCTGGGCAAATTCCAGAAGGAGCGGTTCAGGGGTTAGAGTTAACTGCTACTTCTGAAAAAACTTGTCCCTTCAGCCAGAAAAATGCTCTCCAAGTCTTCTCTAAAAATAGTGCTCGCTGGGATTTTCCAGTTTGACATTCCTTTGGTTTCTATGACCAAGGACAACCAGAGCCAATCCATCTGTGTCCCTTACTGGAACTTCCAGTGGACTCCCAGCCTTTGTGGGACCCCAGGTCCCATGGTTCCTGCTGCCTTGCAGGCACCGCGGGCACTTGACAACACAGGGGAAGATTCGTCTGCTCAGCAGCTGCCCGGCTTCTCCCTGGCTGCCTGCTGCCGTCTCTTCCCATGGCACAGGAAGAAAGGCCTTCTGGGGAGGGAGGTAAAAAGGGTGCTACAAGGAAACGTGTGCACTGCCTTCACTCCAGTACCCACACTCATGCCAGTCCAGGTGATGGCTAAACTAGCCCTGTGAACCTCAGGGAGCAGCTGAGGTAGCCAGGAGGCAACCTACATAAACCAAACATTTGCTGGTGGTCCACCCTTGGGCCAGGCACTGCACCACACACTTGGCCCCCAGGGGTCTCCCAAAAGAACTGTAGGGGTAGTAATTATGGAACTAGAGCGGACATGCTTGCCTCCATCTGCTGTGCATCCATCCCTCTGCTTCTAACAGCACCCCACCTTGTTCTGGGCCTACTCCTTTTCTTCCACCTCCCAAGTGATGCTCACACAGGAAGGAGGGCACTTGACCCAAGGATGACCAGTCGTGGTTCCCTGCCATCCTAGACCATAGCTCAGGGTGGGCATGGGAGCTGAGCAGAGCCAATGAGACTCCTACCCTGGGACTGTTCTCTCCAGAATGCAGGTGTTTGTGAACTTCCACATGCAGAGGAATCACTCAAGGAGCAGACAGATTCTCAGGACCTCCGCTAACGGTCCACTTCTTAGGCCTAAGGTGGGGGACAGGAATGTACTGCTTTAAGTATCTGCAGAATCACAAGGTTGATACAATTATCTGGGGCAGGAGAGGGTAGGGAAAGCTTTAGGAGTTAACCTGGGTCTTGAAGACTAAAGAGGAGTTCACTCAGCACTCAAGTGCCAAATGTGTCTGCCTTCTCGAAATAGTCTCCTTGCTTGGCATGTGTGACCCCAGGCTCTCCTGATTGTCCTCCTACATCTCTGGTTGCTCTTTCCAGTCATCATTATAGGCCTGATCCCTAGAATTCGTGATTCTCAGGGTACAGCCCTCCTCCCCCTTACCTTGGGGGGATACATTCCAAGACCTCCACTGGGTGCCTGAAACCGCAGATTGTACTAAACCCTATATATACGTATATATGTATTCTTCCTATGCATACATACCTATGATAAAGCTTAATTTATAAATTAGGCACAGTAAGAGATTAACAACAGTAACTAATAATAAAATAGAATTGTAACAATATACTATAATAAGTTATGCAAATACTGTCTCTCTGAATATATCATATTGTAACCATCTCTTACTTGCAGTGAATGGCTTCGTGGCCCTCATTTCAGAGCGTCCCTTGCTGAAGTCTTCCTGTAGACAGGCTCAGTGCTCTCTGGTGCAACACGGCTCTCTAGATGCCGTCAATGGGAACACATTTTGTGTTCAGATCTTCCCCCCACGAATTTAATACCTTTCCATCTTAACCAAGCACGTATCCATGCACTGTGGCCGTAACTTTTGCATTTTGAGGTGTGACAACAAAACTAGCAAGCATTTTTTTTTTTTCCTTCTTCACAATTTCACAAACAGAAGATTTGTTCTTATTGGAGATCTTAGCAACCTCAACCTTAAGATTTTTCTTTCCTTATCAAGAACGTCCACCTTTTCATTTAAGGGGAGCCCTTTGTCACTTCTTTTTGGCATAACCGATTGCCAACATCACCACTCTTGCTGTTGGGGCCATTATTAAATAAATTAGGGTCATTTACACACAAGCACTGTGGCAATGCTGCTAAGTGACTACCAGGCAGAGGGCATCCAGCCTGGGGTCAATGGACAAAGGGACGATTCTCCTCTGGGCAGGAGGGTGTGGGACGGTGTGAGGTTTCATCACACTACTCAGAGCAGTGCGCAATTTAAAACTCCTGAATTATTTCTGAAAATTTTCACTTAGTGCTGTTTAAAGATTTTATTTACTTTTAGAGAGAGGGGAAGGTAGGGAGAAAGAACAGGAGAGAAACACTGATGTATGAAACATCCATCAGTTGCTTCTCAAAGTGCCACAACCCAGAAACCTACCTGTAACCCAGGCTCATGCTCTGACCGGGAACCACACCAGCGACCCTGACCCTTCCCTTTCCATGTCCCGAATACCATGAGGCCAAAACACGATTCATAATCTCACCTGATGCCCGCCCCCCAATAAATACACCCATTCCTCGATGAGGCCAATAGGAAGGAGAGGAGGAGGCACTTTTAGAGTACATTCCATGTACTGGCTTTCATGTATTTCATGATTTTCATGTATTAACTCATTTAATCCTCAAAAAAGCCCAATGAGAACTAACTCCTGGACATCCTGTAGGGCTCAGGCTAGATGTCAGCTCATCCAGGGACACCATCCCGAGTCCCCAGGCTGGGTCAGGTACTCCTGCCCTGGCCTCCACAGCCCTTTGCATGAAAGTATTTGTTATGCAGTGTTATGATGCACTGTTTACTCATCCATCTGCAGCCCTTCCAGCCCTGAGCTCTGAGAGGGCAAAGGCCTCATTTAACCCTGCTGTGTCCTCTGGGCCTAGATCAGGGCCTAATGGGAGATAGGCACAGAAGGAGCCATTCATGGAACATGGAGTTACATTCACCGGCTGTGTATCCTCAGACAAGATACTAATCTCTGTGGGCCTGTTTCCCCATCTGCAAATTGTAAATAGTTTAGAATTGTGTCTGAGACAAAGCAGACACTCAGCAAATGTTTGCTCATTATTATTGCCATTGTTCTGAACAAACAAGGCCAGCAAAGCTTCCTGGAAAGAATAGCTACTCTAGCCCTGACCTGCATGGTTCAGCTGGTTGGGTGTCACCCTGCACAGCAAAAGGATACCAGTTCGATTCCCAGTTGGAACACAGGCCTCGGTTGCAGGCCTGGTCCCAGGTTGAGAGTGTTGCAAGAGGCAACCAATCGATGTTTCTCTTGCACATCGATGCTCCTCTCCCTCTCTTTTTCCCCACCTTGCCCTCTCTCTAAAATAAATAAAATCTTGAAAAGGAAGGAAGGAAGGAAGGCAAGCTATCACCCTGATGGGAAGGCCTGAGAGGTTCAGAAAGAGCCTGGATTCCTGTTCAGACAGGAAGAGGGTTAAAAGGTATTGGAAGGGCATGGGGCAGGGACAGATAGGCTGGCTCCGCAGGGAATGGGTTCTGAAGAGCCCCAGCGGTCAGGGGAGCCACCAGAGCTGCGTTTTGCTCTTCAAGCAGGGACTGACATGATCAGATTTGGGTGAAAACAAAAAGAACAGATGAATAATTCAAAGTCTTATCTCCTCTGTATCAAATGGGTAGTAGAGATTCTGTTACCCTGAATAATGTACAGTGCCCTTTAAAAAACTAAAGTCTCAGGGCCCCCAAGAGTACATCTGTGGATACCTAAGGGTTCCCAGACTCATTTGGGGAAACCCTGGGGCAGCCAGAAATTCCCTCAACAGTTCAGGGAGGCTGATTCTTGGAGGAGGGTGGCACCGAAGGCCCTCCTATCTGTGGGTACCTGAGCTAAGACCGAAGGACAGCCAGGCCTTCTGTAAGTGATCAGAGCAGGCAGGAAACATGGAGCAAGGACACTTGAAGGGCAGAGCCCAGGAGACCAAGAGATTAGGGGAGGGGATGAAAGAGCGGCTGAGGGACATACTAACTAAAGAATCATGGGCGCAAAGGTATTAGGAGCTATTGCCAAAGGCCTGAATGTCATCCCAACTTGCGCTTTTTTGCCTGCATACGTGGGCATACTTGAAGATTGTTTGTTTTAATTAAATGTATGTATTTGGAAACAATATCAAAATTATCTAAAAACAATTAAAAGGCTGTAAGTGCAATACAAAGAACTTTTTTCCCCTGAACTATTTGAAAGTGAGTTGCCAACCTAATACTCCATCACCCCCAAATACTTTAGCAGTGCCTATGTCCTGCAAACGGGGCCCCTTCCCGGAATATAATCAGGAAATCAGTACTGATACATTGCTACCACCTAACCCTTGGATCCCATTCAAGTTTTGCCAATGTCCCTGTCTTCGTAGCAAGCTGATCCCATTCAGAGCCACGCATTCCTTTCGTTTCCTCTCTCTTCAGCCTCCCTCAGACTGAAACAGTTCCTCGGGCTCATCTGGACTTCCATGACCTTTACACTTTGGAAAGTTACAGCCAATTACTTTGCAAAATGTCCCTCAACTTGGGTTTGTCGAATGTTTCCTCAGAATCAGATTCGGGTACATGCACTTTCGGCAGGAACACCCTGGAAGCGATGTGTTCCTAGGATGGCCCCTCAGGAGATTGCTCTTTGTCCTATGACCAGCGATGTTCCCTTTGGCCAGTTATTAGGCTTGCGTCTGCCAGCCTTCTCCACTGGAAGTTACCCTTTCCTTCCCTTGTAATAAAAACAAACAAAAAACCTGAGACAATTTGAGCAGCCTAAATATTAATCATAATGTATTATAATCCACCAAATAAATATAAAATTGGATGAGCAATGTTGTTTCTCATGAAACTTTCAACTTATTCATTTATACCAATCTGGGCTCACGACTTCTTGTTTTACTCAGTGGGCAAACTCCATTACCACCTTCCTTTTTTAAAAAAAAATCTTATTTAGTTTTAGAGAGAGGGGAAGGAAGGGAAAAAGAGATGGAGAGAAACACCGATGTGCAAGAGAAACATAGATTAGTTGCCTCTCGCATGCCGCAAATGGGGGACCTCGCCCACAACCCAGGCATGTGCCCTGACCAGGAACGGAACTGGCGACCTTTTGGTTCCCAGGCTGGCGCTCAAACCACTAAGCCACATCAGCCAGGGCCCACCTTTCCTTTTTCTGATGCTCAGGTTGTCACCAAGTTAGCCAGTGGGCTCCTGTTTTTGTTTTGATGTGTTTCTCTCGTTCTCTGAGCCTTTTTACTCTCTGGCACAGATGTTCCAAGCTCACTTATACTTTGCTTGCCCCAGTCCTGGAATCAGCCATTTCTCCCTGGTTTATTTTACTGGAAAATGTTTAGAAATGGAGATGTTGCCCTGGCTGGTGTGTCTCAGTGGATTGAGCACGAGCCTTGCAAAGCAAAGGGTCGCCGGTTCGATTCCCAGTCAGGGCGCATGCCTGGGTTGCGGGTCAGGTCCCCAGTGTGGGGAGCACAAGAGGCAACCACATATTGATATTTTTTTCCCCCTCTCTTTCTCTTTCCCTTCCTCCTCTCTAAAAATAAATAAAATCTTAAAAAAAAAAAGAAACGGAGATCTAGGCACAAGGTGTGCTCATTGCTATTAGGTTGTGTTTGCTCCCAGGATCTCTCAGGAGCCAGGGAGTACACGTATATAAATATATATGTGTACACACACACACATATATACACATCTATTTATATATATGAGATATATATAGATATATACAGAGATATATTTTATATGTGTATTGGAATCCACAAGTACACACTCATAGCCCCAACACCCCCCCAACGTTCTAGTTCTCTCTTTCCATTATTTTTAACTCCCTTCTCTGTCAAGGACAAACCTATTTCCTTTCACACACTAACATACTTGATCAATGTCACTGTATGTAACCATTCTCCCACCCCCACATCAATCCTCTCCCTGCACAAATGCCTCCCTACCGCAACCCCCATATTGGATTATGTCTCAGGTAGACGCTCACTTCACCCCACTCAGATTCTGACAGCCCATGTGGAGGCTCTCCTCACCCCACCTGGGCTGACACCAAGTCAGACCGGCCCCCATGGGTTTGCTCTCCTCACCCGACTTGGGCTCTTAAGACCCTGTGCCCTCCCTACCACATCCCCACCAGGAAGATGCTCTCTTCTCCCTACCTGGGCTACCTCTCCATGCCAGGCCATTCTCTGCCTCCCCCTGCCCCCCACACCCCCAGGGACACCCTCTTCACCCTGCTCTGGTTCCAAAAACTGGCTCTGAGCCACCACAGCTCCCACCGCCGCACCAGACATCCACCGTGCTCTGCCCATCTAATGGCTTTAGGGCCGAATCAGTGGGGAAGAGGAAGACTGCCACAAAGACTTTGGTTTATTTTGAGCAGACGCTGATCACCGCGGTAGACACCAACTGGCTGGTCTGTTGCTCCCAGACTACTAGTCGTGAAGGGCAACACACACCTCATTGACCTCACTGCTGTCTTGTCACCCACTCATGCCCACAGCTCCTTAGAAGGTGGCAATGGTGGCTGAGGAGCAGCAGGGAAGAGGGGCACATCCCCAGGGGGCCACATACTTCAGCTATGTATGCAGAAACCCACACGAGCAGATGGCAAACTGCTTTGCCCAAGAAATCAGGCAGTTGCCCAGGTGATGGAGTTGATGGTGTGCTGAGAACTCGTCTGCCCAAAAATAGCTCTTTTGCTCACAGT
Organism: Macrotus californicus; assembly: GCA_007922815.1. Lineage (NCBI taxonomy): Eukaryota > Metazoa > Chordata > Mammalia > Chiroptera > Phyllostomidae > Macrotus > Macrotus californicus. The sequence goes on from VMDR010005355.1 coordinate 18,906, forward strand.
CTAAACTAGCAGTTATTTCTTCAGACCAAAGACCTGGTGTTTAGCACTGCCCAGGCTGGGGGACAGTGTGCAGACTGGGTAGAGGAAGACAGCAATGACTCCTGTGTCCTCGGTCGCTCCCAACACTGTCCCTTCTGTGTGACCTTAACAAGCAATCTCGCTCCCTGGCCTGCTCTTCCATCCTGAAAGCACTTCTCGGGCCCTTTCAAGAACTAAGGCTGTCTCCAACACAACTAGCTCAGGGCCGGGTCTGTGTCATGACTATCTGCGTGCTTGGCACTGCACAAAGACCTTGTCTCGGGGCATCCAGCCCCCTGTGAGGCAGGCGAGATTCTCCTCACTCCTCTGCCGAAGAGGAGCTAAGATCCAGAGAGGTTAAGTGACTCACCTGTATACCTTTACACACTTGAAGTTCTGGAGTCGGGACTCAAATCCAAGTCGACCTGACTCGAGGTTTCCAGCTGGAGGCGGCCCATGTGTCAGGCCTGGAGCTGTGGGCCAGTTTGCCTTTGCTGTCGGAGCACTTCCAGTTCAGCTCAAGGCCAGAAATACTTATGGTTGTAAGTGTAGGTGAAAGCCACCTGGCAGAGCAGCTGGATGGTTTGCTGATGCCTCCTTTGAGGACTCAAAGTCAGCAGCAGGGAGGTGTTGGCTGCACTATCCTTTGTGCCCAGAACCAAGGCACCCATGGGAGTCACAGGGGAAACCTTCTCCCAGGGGGGTAAAACTCCCAAGGGTGCCCTAATTATGGTAAACCCACCAGTTTATAGATGCTCACTCCCCCTGGGGCTGGGGAAGTGAAAGGGAGGAGAAGGTGGGGCAGGAGACAGAAAGCTGAGAGGCCACACAGGAAGACCACCACGGTCCAAATTCCCAGTCATGACAACATACTTCGACGAAACCTTAGAAGCCCTGTGTGTGAATGTTCTCGAGCGGCACTCTGTGAAGCCTGGACAATGTCCACAGTCACAGCCGGCTGAGAAAACCCACAGCTGAGCCTTTCTGAAGAGTCACACCTACCTACCCAGTCACCCATTAAAACAAATTAAAAAAAAATCACCCAATCTGTTCAATTTAGTTAAACTTACGTTTTCCCACCCTACTTAACCAGCTATAATGTATGTCCAGAACACACTTTGGAAAAGCCAGATTGCGGCTTTGACGAACGGGAAGGGGAATGTCGAGAGAGGCTGCCAGGGAGGGGCGAGGCTGCCCCAGCACCAGCGCATTCTTGTGAGACTGCCACAGGGCAAAGCAACTCCCTGCTGTCTGCTCGCCTCCCGTGGGCCTGCAGTCAGAGAGAACACACCCTCTCAGGTGGGTTTTCAGGGTGCACAACCACTGAAAAGTAATTGGAATCGCACAAATACCTTCTCAACACACACATACTGTCTGTACGCAAAGTTTAAACAAGTAGTGTTTAGTTTCCTATATACTTCCCAGTGGAATTCCAGGCTAACATTTGTTAGATGACTCTGAGTAGGTCAAAAATGGATTCCCAGCAAAATGGTGCCAAATATTTTAAATATCGAGGACAGATGTAACACGCCAAAGGCAGCGTGCTGACAGATGTACCAAAGCAATCCCCACTTTCTCAAACAAATCACTGCCTTAAAAAGGGACATACTTTTAAATTGTTGAATTCTTCCTCAAACAAAAAATTAAGATGCTTACCAACTGAAGTTCAGATCTTATTTGCCTTTTCTAGAATTTTAAAAAGTTCCCTAAAGAAGCTGATTGGGTGAGGAGCGTTTGCAGGGAGGCGGGGCAGGGAAGATGGAGAAGCCTGATGACTGACCACTTAGGAATGTTCAGTTAAATGTTCTAGAAAATACCTCGACATTCTTGTGATTTATCTTGAGTTGCTTGATAAATACAATCAAGATAGAACACAGTGTTAAATGTTAACAATACTAGGAAAAATGTTAACTTTAGCCCTGGCCAGGTGGCTGGTTGGTTGGAAGGTCGTCCCAATGCACCAGGGTTGCGGGTTTGATCCCTGGTCCCAGCACATACAAGAACCCATCAGGGGGTACACGGATGGGCAGAGCAATGGTTCCAGGCCCCCTGCCAAATCAATAAGTGAAAAAAATTTTAAATTAACTTTATCCATGTAGGAATTTATTAACAAAATTAGAAACACTTGAAAGGTTAGGAACTTTCTATGTGAAATGCTGACCAAGGTCTCAACCTCTCCCAAAAGAACCCTGGCTCCCATGGATCTGGTACCGCCCAAACCCTTCTTCCTGGCCTCTTAAACCCCTGCTGTCTCAGCATCCCACTCCGTTCCCGCTGAAAGATTCCCTCAGAATCATAGCCCAGGGACAGGCTTCTCGGCTGTGTGAACTGGGGCCCAGGCCACTGTACCAGCAAGGTGGCTCTCCATCCACAGCGGGAGTTTTGGCTTCTTTCTCCTCCTGCTCTCAACACTGCTCGGGGCTGTCGTCTTCGCCTCTCCTAATCAGAACACGCCGTCTGTGCCTCATCAGGCCAGTCAGAGAGCCGTTGCATCCTTGTGCCTACCTGTGGGCCTTACAGGGTAAAGAACACAGTACTAAGGAGCCAGCGTGGTTCTTGCCTCCAGAATGGAGGGCTCAGGTGTTGCATGCCAAGGAACTACACCAGGAAAGTGGTTACAGGATATCCATCCCTCCAACCTGTTTTCTTTAGAGATATTTAAACTACAAAATGTAAAATACCACAAATGGGAAAGGTAGATTCTACAGAGGCACAAAGGGGTTGCCGGAACAATGTTGATCAGGGTTTCCTAGAGGTATTTTCAGAGCTAACAATCACAATGAAAACCTACCACATACCAGGCGTGTGTGTTTCTCCTCTAATGTTCACAATGAGTGGGATGAAATTTTATGCCCACTTTACAAAGAAAGGCCTAAGAGGGGTTAAATTCCCCAATTTTGGTAGTATTCTTGTTCTGCTTCTTGATCAATTTCTCATCTGTCTAAAATGTATTTGCCTGATTCCAAAGTAGTAAGACTTCCAGGAGGTCAGAGGAAGACCAGGATTTGAACCCGTGCAAGCCCGTGCCCTCCCTCCCCAACATTCCAGCTGCCTCCCTCCATGCACTGCTCCCAATCCAGACGTGACAGGAGAGAAAAAGACCTGGTGAAGGTCTACATCTCAGGGCCTGCCAAGAGCCCTTACCACAGTGCACCCTCTAAGCTCTTCATGCTTTGAGAGGTTGAGGGCCAAGACAAGAGAGTGGCAGGCACCTCAATCAGCCTTCCTCAGCAAACTGTGACTGTGGACCCTTCCCTTCTCACAGGTGTGCTGTACACCTTCCCTTTGGGCACACTTTCTGCCATCTTTCCCACCGAACAAGAGTGACCCCTCCATCCACGACAAAGGGCAAAGGACCGAACGACAGCACGAGTGCCTGGGACCACAGGTGAAAACACTTTCGGTGAACATATTCTCCCCATCTGCTTTAAATGAGTACAATAAATACCTGCACAGCAGCACAATTAGCTGAAACTCAGAAACCAGACTTTTGGGTTCAGATGCTAGCTCTGACCTTAGTAGCTGTGTAGCCTATCCATGCTTCAGTTTCCGCAAAACAGCGAGAACCACCGGTACACTGCAAGCTCTAGTATCTGCTGTCACAATGTCACTGAATAATCCCCCGACAAATGTTTGTTCACCAAGCTTCCTAAATTCAGTTTTAAGGCAAAATATAGTAATGAGTTATTAATTTCTACAACTGCTGAGAAGTGTACAGAATGATATAACCTTTATGGGAAAGGACTCTGATCTCTAACAACTACTAGAGATGTACATTTACCTTTTGACTAAGTAGTCACATTGCTAGGAAATTACCCTGAAGATGCATCTCCCCAAGTAAAAACAACATATGCACAAGGTTTTTCATTGCAGCACTATGTAAAAACATGACTAAATGTCCAACTCTAGGAGACTTGCTGAATAAACTATGGAACATCCACATAACTGAGTATTATGAAGCCTATGAAACCATAAAAAATAAGACAGTTAATATAAATCAACTTTAAAACAATGTTAAGTTTTTTTAAAGGCACATACTGCATGCCCACTGAAAGGACTAGATGCAATAGCACCCAGTAACATTAAGCATGCTCACAGTCCAGTTCTTAGTTTCTAAATACCAACCCTAATAAAAGGAACCAGGACTCCTGGGGAAAATGGCTGATTCCAGGTCAGAAGCAGAGAAAATACAAGGTTAGCCTGGAGCATCTTTCTGTGCCAGAAAGTAAGGAAATGTTCAAAGACTAATGGGGGTATGTCAAAAGGACACAGCTGATAAGATCTAGTATCTAGAATATAAAAAGAAGTCTTACAACTCAATAAGAAGACAATTAAAAAAAAAATTGGAAGGGAAGAAGAAAGAGAGGGAAAGAAATATCAATGTGTGGTTGCCTCTTGCATTTCCCCTACTGGGGACCTGGCCCTCAACCCAGGCTTGTGCCCTGACTGGGAATGAACCGGCAACCCTTTGGCTCGCAGGCCAGCACTCAATCCACTGAGCCACACCAGCTAGGGCTAAAAAGACAATTTTTAAGTGAGCAAAGGACGTGCATAGACAATTCTCCTAAGAAGGTATACAAATGGTCAATAAGCGCATGACAAAATGCACATCATTAGTCACTGAGACGGCACTTCGCATCTATTATGATGGCTATAATTAAAAAACTCCCAGAAAACAAGTGTTGACCAAGATGTGAAGAAATCGGAACCCCTTACACATTGGTGGTGGGAATGTAAAGTGGTTCAGCTGCTAAGGAAAGTCTGGTGGTCCTTAAAATAGAACTACTACCATATGATTCAGCAATTCCACTCCTACGTATGTGCCCCAAAGAACATGTTTACACAAAAACTTACATATGAATGTTCACAGCAGCATTATTCATAACAACTGGAAACCCAAATGTGTATGAACAGATATTGCAATGGGACATTAAGCCTTAAAAACTACCTGAGTACTGATACATGCTACCACATTGATAAACCTGGAAACATGCTAAATGAAAGCAGAAGACACACAAAAAGGCCACATATTGTATCATTCCATTCACATTTTAAAATATCCAGAGTAGGCAAATCCATACATAAATTTGTGAGTGCCAGAGAAATCGGGGGACGGGAGAATTGGGTCTAATAGGTAATAGGTTCTTTTGGGAATGATGTTTTGGAATTTGATAGTGGTAATGGGTATACAACAGTGAATATACTAATCCCTGAAACTGAACATTTTTTAAATGGATTTTGTTGTAAATTATAGCTTAATTTAAAAAAAAATGCCCTGGCCGGCGTGGCTCAGTTGCTTGTAGCGTCATCCTATAGCCCAAGGGTTGCGGTTCTATTCCTGGTCAAGGCACATACCTAGGCTGTGAGTCCAATCCCCGGTACGGGCACATGCAGGAGGCAAGCAATCAATGTTTCTCTTCCTCAGTCTTTAAAAGCAACAGAAAAAAAATGTCCTCAGGTAAGGATAAAAAAAAAGACAACTAGTTGAAGGGGTCACCACTCGTCAAACCTAGGGCAAGTTGAACATCGGGATTATTAGATTTGAACACTTTAATTAAAAAAAAAATCCAAAGTCATAGTGAAAACTACCATCCAAAAAGGAGAGAAGACAGAAAACTCTTTTTAATAGATGAATGCCAGCTAATAAAAATGCAGGAGGAATGATAGGATAAGAAAATTACCATTTAAAAACTAATAACTGACTTTAGGCAAGGATCATCAGGGAATGCTATAAGCAATGTGTAAATGATTGCTAAAGACCAAGATATTCAATGGTTTTCATTCCACAGTCCTTTAGATAGATCTGGGGTTGCATTTACCTTAACCAAGGACACAAACCCAGCATCACCAATACGACGGCAAGATGATATAACACATCACACAATTGGAACATACACAACTTCACTTACATAGCAGCCTTGCAAAAAGTTTAACCTGCCCTGACCAGCATGGCTCTGTGCGTGGGCTGGGCATCGGTCCATAAAGCAAAAAGGTCACCAGTTTGATTCCATGTTAGGGCACATGCCTGGGTTGTGGGCCAGGGCCCCAGTTGGAGGTGTGTGAGAGGCAACCAATGGATGTTTCCCTTGCACATCGATGTTTTTTTCTCCCCCCCACCCCACCTTCTCTAAAATTATAGAATCTTTAATAAATAAAATAAAAAGTTTAACCTAAATCGAATTATGAGGATTAAGACTAATCCAGAATGTGGGATTTTTCTATAAAACAACTGGGCTGAATTCATCTACTTAGGGGTGAAATGCCCTGATTTTAAAACTTATTTTAAATGACTCAGTGGGGGAGGGGGAGTGTGTGTGTGTGTGTGTGTGTGTGTGTGTGTGTGTGTGTGTGTAATTTGTGCAGAGCAAGATGGAGGGAAGGAGAGGAAGGGCAACGGAGAGAAAGAAAATATGGCAAAAAGTTACTAGCTGGTGAATTTATGTAAAAGAACATGGGTATTCAATATACTCCTCTTTCACCTTTTTGTAAGTTTATAATTTTTCAAAATAAAAATTTGGGGAGAAAATTAGTATAATACATCAGCTTAAAAAAACAAAATTAGGGGTGGATGGGATGGGGGAAAAGTGGTGGTGGGAAAATGGAGACAACTGTATTCAGACACTAATTTTTAAAAAGGTACAAAAAAATTAACATGCTTAAAGTGTAATAATCAGAAACACAACGCATCTCTAAGACAAAGAATCTGATTTTCTTGAACACACTTTACTGTTCTCATTATGGTAGAGTTGCTCCGCAATTCCTCTATGAATCCTCAAGGCTCTACACTAGTTAAGTGAAAATCACTTGGCCTAATTCAGACGACCACAAATTTATCCACGAGGCAAGAAAACAGGCTGGACAACTCACAAACCCCACTGCACTTTACCCACAGCGTGGAACTCTACATACCTCAAAATATGGCTTTCAGATGTTTTTTAACAGAATTGCTGATAATTTCAAGTGAGAAAGGTATATGTTTTTAGCTACAGGATAGGTACCCCGCATGATTAGCAGATAATTCAATGTATCCCCAGTGGGAGGATTTATCATAAAGAAAGTCACCAAAAATTGTAAGCAGTCTAGATTTGTGTTTATTGAAGCCAGTAATTAGACATCTTCTTTTTCAGCACTAGAAAGCAAGGTTCCACACGACTGCATACTGTGTCTGGATGGAGCCACATCCCTGGACTAAGGCTGGTCGGGGAATAATCTGCAGTCCTAACTTTAAGTTAAAAACGCCCATAAACTCAGTACGGAGACAACGGTGAACTTTCACTTACAGCTTCAACATTGTTAAGGTCATGATGTACAGAGCAGTCACTTTCACCTTTGATGAACTAAGGAAACACAACATCTTCAATTTAAATACTGATTTTAAAATGCCAATCAAAAAAAGTGCAAACAAAATTAAAAAATTCTAGCAGCATACCTGTTGAAGTTTTAGGAAAGTCCAATTCATGGCCTTAATACAGCCACATCTTCAAAATTAGGCTTATATCTTAGATTTTCCCATTTTAAAGACAAACAGCAGATGTAGCCAGTATAATCTACACAGTCATAAAACTGTCTTTAACAGTCTACCACACAAGTGTATTCTGCAAATAAAATGAATTTTACTTTAACAAGTAAAGGCTGTTTATTGTTTGGCCTTTGGTTCCAATACTTGAAAACTCCAAAACGACAACAACAAAAACCTCCCATGAAGAACCCCGTAGCTCCCCAAAGCTGGTAGACTTTGGCAACCATTGAGCACGTGACACTATGCATCAGTTTCTTCTGATACTAGGAGCATCCACTTGTAACGAGAAACTAAAAGTGACCTCCAAAAAACCTTCCTTCACAAGACAAGTGTCTTAGCACTTCATCGGTTTTAGTACATTTTATATTGACACAAAAGTACTTATCAGATTACATGATAAAAAAATAAAAACCAAAATTATGCATTGAAATTTTAAATCACACTATATTCCTCTGAGGCATGTGCCTTTCCAAGAATTCTTTCCCGTTTCTGAGGTCACTCATTTTGTGCCCTGCTCCCCGGCTGCTGCAGAGAACTGAGTGACCTCACCACTAGTGTGGTCACAGGTTGTTTGGCATCTGTTGGTCACTGCACCACAACTATCTGTCCACAGTCGGTTTACTGTCGTTACCCGGACAATACAGTAACTGGAAGCCACAATACATTTTTTAAAAAAATAACTGAATTTAAAAAGGGCGAAAAAGTATATTTTCAACAAAAAACTGGCACAGGAGACATGTTTGTATGTTTGTCAGAAAGGCAAGTAAATACTCAGCTTTCTCCTTAACAGTGTTCAGACCTTTACAGAAAAGCAGTTCACACGAGTTTTCGAGCCTTGCTATACGACACAGGATCTTCGGTTACGCACATCACTACGTTAGTGGTCAGTCAAGTCTTGCACATAAAAGTAATGACATCCGGGAAGTTATGCTCAGACATAGTACAATAAACATTCATATAAAAAAGTAAACTCCACATAAGTGAACTGTGGTTTTTCCCTTGGTTTGACAACAAATGTTTCATACATTAAATTAATGGTAGTGTTTGCATTTGAATGTTCTTCATCATGTATAAAGTTAAAAGTGCCATTTCAAATCCACAGAAATCATTTCCAGAATGGTGGCTGTCACATGACAATGTGCATGAATTTGCCCTAAATGGAGACACCTGAAACTCTTATTTCCCTAAGAAAAAAATGCTACATTTTATGAAAAACACAAAAGAAGAGAAATGTTTCATTTCCATTTTCAATATAAAACATTCACCTATTTGCCCGCCTGACAGCACTGATCAGACCAGGAAGCTGGGACAGGACCCTCCTGCATCAGTGGAACTCCACGATGGTTTCCACAGGCCGTAAGGCAGGGACTGGTGCAAGCAATTACATTAAAAACCTCCCTCAAACCCTCACACTTTCTGTAGCACACTGCATTATAGTAAGATGAGGTTGGTCACCCATCCTCTATATGTAGGCCAGCCTGTGGTAATAAAAAAAAAAAAAAAAAAAAGTTCTTTTTTTAAATTTAAAAAAACAAAGCAGTTGTTTAGAAAACACATTTCAAAGTACGCTAATTTCTTAACTGCTGACTTGAAACACACCCCGAAGTGACTATGTGCCCCACAATGCACGTGCGTGGAGCCCAGCACCTCCCACGAGGACAAGCCCTAAGCCAAGCATGTGAGTCCTGAGCAGCCATCTTCCGCACCCCTGTGTCAGCTCCACCTGACTCAGGCACCCCTACATGTCTTGTAAGTTAAAGATGCATTCAGAACAAGTCTGATTCCCAGTTTGCTTAGTGTTTAGTTTGGAAATGCATCTGATAGTAAGTCTTAAAAATGATTATTCAACTTCTACTGAACACACTGTGTTTACTAACACTGCTCACTTCCTTCTTCCTTCACTTCCTTCACCGTTCAGCTTCCCCACCACCACTTCTCTCATTCCTCCTTTTAGCCTTTTTTGTTTCCTGGACCCTCTGCAACTGAATCTGCTTCCCAAGAACAAGTGAAGTTGCTACCACGCAACTGGCCAGACTGACCACCATCAGATCGATGACTTTCTGGTCTCATTTGCTCCACCCTGGAAGAGAGTGGGCCCTCTTTCTCTCCACCTACCTTCCTTTCCACACGAAGCCCCAGCTGCACTCGCTTCCCACGAGAGAGCCACATGCCTGAGAGTCCAAGGTTATCCTTAACAAAGGGATCTGACCCACAACCTTCATAAATGTGCAATTCACACTCGGACAAGCCAATGAAGTATTTTTTTTAAAGTTCATCTCCCCTGCCCCCCAAAACTGATAGCATGTGCCATATCAGAAAAATCCTGGTCTTAGCAGATCAATATACATAGTTATTTGGTCATTTTACATATGCACTTTTAAGGAGGATCAGGCTTCATTTTCTGTTGAAGAGTTTGTTACCATGGTGTCTGGTTTTCGAGTCATTCTATCCAGCTCTTCCTGAACATTTGTCAACACAGTCTTTTGTCCTTTAAAAAAAAAAAGCAGCAGTGATGAGAGACTTGAAGAGAATTTTTAAAAAGAAACATTTAAAATTATATAGACCTCTGTAATCATTCGTGGTGATTATAACCTCAATCTCAGTAAGAATGAGAAAAGCCTTATTTCATTACGATTGTGAGACAGACCTAAGTCCAGTCCTTTATTCAAAATTGCACACAGGTCTATGCTCCCTCTACCCGCTCCCTCTACCCGGGGGTGCCCTTGTGCCCAATGTGAGGGCCTTTCTGAAAACCCTCTCACCACCCAAGAGGACCCCTGTGCACTCCCACTGCCATGTTCCTAGGGCTAGTATCTGAGTTTCTGACATGCAGCCAACCATTTTTTGTGCCTCAAATACAACAGGGGTTTAGGTTTTGTTTCTCATTACAACACTCTGAATTGACTCATTCGGATGGCCCAGAAACACTGTATTTCAAAAAGAAAGTAAAACTAAACCCAGACATTTCAGTCTTGCAGAAAATTGTATTTTTTTATTGTCAAATACTAAGTGGAACCTGGAAATAACCCCTATGTCCTATCAGGGAATACCAGCTCACACTCAGGGCCATAAGACCAGATTCTGAGTCTCTAAGAACTCAGGAGCCCCTGCATGCCTGGGCTGATCTGAGGATGGAATGATTTCCTGATGGCCTTCTTTGATATGAACACACACCAATTAGGGAAAACACTGTATTAACATTTCTCATAGCCAATGGAAAATTAAAAACCAAGAACTTTTAAAATGGCCTCAAGCTTCCAAGGAAAATGTGTAATTCCCAAGGATCTTGATTACTTGTTTCAGGGACCTCTAAAACACAGACTTGCCCTAATGGCCCCTCTGGAAGGACAGATGGAGAGAGCTATGAGTTGGGGGGTGGGGGGGGGGGCTTCATGGAGGAGGAAATGAGACAGTGAGTGTCCAGACTCCAGTTCATGGCAAGACTGGCAGCACACAAAAATCCTTATAAAGCATCATGAGAAATTAAATAAATAAAATGTCAATGGTACACTCTAGACCATGACCTCCAACAGACAGAACTTCTACACCAGGGCACACATATAGCTTAGGACCGACCTCAACTTACCCAACCAAAAGTTCCTGAGAACACGAATGTACACAAAGCCCACCTTAAACGTGCCCAGGAACCCTGCACAGTTAAGGTAATTCCACTGTAAAGTACACTGATAGCATAAAGCAGAGGAGTGCTTCCTTGCTTGGCTGTTCAGAAAACCACGGGTCTGTCTGCAGCCTCTCAGGTGAAAGGAGACTCTCCTGTCCACCTCCCTACCTTCCAGCACCTCTCAACCAGAAGGGTTTTAAGTCCCCAAGGGTCCTTCAGTACCTGACTTCTTGGCTGTGCTCTGCACCCCACCAGCACCAGGACTTCCAGGAGAGCCTGTTTTTTTACTCAACAGACTGTTGAAGAAGCTGGCCAATACCCCTTCACTTGCTGCATTATCTAAGGAAACATTAAGAAAAAAAAAAGCATCACATAAACTGGATAAATCAATTAAACAAAAGCATGGGAATTATCCATTGGTAGCTACTGTCTTCCTAGGATACTGAGCACATTCATTTACTATGATGCATTATCTACAGCCACTGCTGAGGCTAGTTAGAGGTCAGCGTGATTACTGAGTGGATACCTGTTTAGATTTCCCACCTGTTTGGGGGCACAATAGATAACCTGAGCTCCACATCATCTCCCTGTCTACAAGACAGTGTTTTTCAAAGTTGTAAAATCTCACAATACTCCAAAGCTGCTGTGAAAAGCTCTTATTCAGAATAAGAGACAGCCATCAAACATTCAAGAATAAAATAAAATTTTGTGTTGAGGGTCTTACTGCAACCAACATCTTGGGGTATTACTAAGTCAGTGGGAAAAGAGATATTTCCACTAATAAGTAACTGAGCTTTGTAAGAGAAATGACGAGGGGGAAGGTCCCACAATTTATAAATGGTAATAATATAAACATAATGAGAAACAAAACTAAGGACTCAAAACATGCATTTTTAGTGTGACTTCTTACGCTGTATTCCTCTCCAAAGTAATCTGGACAGCCTAACCAAGGTCGTACACAAAGCCAGGTGCAAGGGCTACCAATTCCAACAAAGAAACAGGCCTTGGCCTCTGCCAACCCTGAAGCCCTCTGAGAGAGGCATGTGGAAAGCAGCCCTTCTTGGGAAAGAAAACGGCCCAGGCACCATGAGTCTCTACCTTCCAAACCCAGCCCTGCAGCCCTGCAGAGCTCAGGCCTAGAACTAAACCACTCTCCAGAGACAGGATACATACTTTTGATGTTTGGATCCGGCTTCTTCACTGACGTGCCTGGGGAGGTGCTGGGCACACTAGCTGGCCCTCCCCGGCCCTGAGTTCTTGGAGAGCCAGAGGGTCCTCTCGCAGGGGATTCCTAAGTCCAAAACCAGCCCAAGTCACACATAGGCATAAAAATAACAGAAAACACATATTCCAAAAATGAAACCATGAGTATTTTTCACAGTCTAGGGAGAATAATGGGAGAACTGGGAGTTTGCTCACAGCTCAGTCCCTTTACTAGACCTGGTTCTCCTAAAGAGGTATCAAGATGACAAAGCCTGTTCACTCAAATTCCCAGAGCAGTATTCCTTCCTCAGGTTTGTTCCGAGTTCCTACTATGTTCCTGGCCCTGGGCCTTTGAGGGACCATGTTCTCTTTGAAAATATAAAAGCCCACACAAGCTTTCACAAATAATGGTATAAAGTTTGAAGACTCCCACAACACTGGGTCTTGACCCTCTGTTTAAGGTACTCACGGAGGCTCTCGTGGGCGTGGCTGGCTGCTTGGCAAGGAGTGACTGCAAAGAGAGGGACACACTGGCCATTAACCAAAGCCTGCAGAGTGCACTGAAGGTCTGGAGAAACACTTCCAAGAACTCCACTAGAGGGCACCACTAGCAACAACCAAGTCTTAGGTTTTACACTCTACATACAAAAAATTTACATGGAGCAGTTTTGGTACATGGTGAAAAAATACACTCCAAGTTACCAGTTTTGAAGCTAAGAAAGCAAGGAGAGCACAGAAGGGGCGGGACAGTTGGCAAAAGAACTGTCAACACCCCCTGCTGACCTGCCTGCACCATCAAGTGGATTCATGACGTGTCTAACAGTCCAAGTGAAATAGAAAGGTGAGAGTGAGTTTGCATCCTTCACTGTCAGCCTGGGGAAGTTCCTTTCCTCACCTACAAAATGAGTGTATCAGCTCACCTGCCATCACACACAAGGCTGTGTACAGCTATGTGAAATAATGGAAGTGAGGTCAAGGCACTTGGTAAAATGTCAACATGGGAAGTAGTTATGTCAGAAAACTACGTTTCCAGACAGAAAGGGCACTTAAAAAGATAACTAAGCCAATCACTGCAGCAGAATCTGCAAGGCAGGTAAGGGATGCCCTGAGGCAGATGGTCTAACCCCTACTCTGTACCAACTGTAAAAATGGAAGAAAACAAGGAGACCTGCTCGCAACTCCTTCAGCAAGCTCTCTGATACCCGCCACCTCACCCCTGGGAACTGGCCATTTCACTCACGAAAGGGCCTCTGCTCTGGCCTCACTGGTGCTCCTACCTGTTGCTTCATTAGGAACACCTGCTCATCCTCCGCTGACAACTCTTTGTCGTGGACCAGCTGTGAAGGGGAGACACACACACTGTGGTCACAGGTCAAGAAACCTGAACTATTGTCAAAATCAATGCTGAAAAGAGAATCTGGGGCCAGGGTCTCCCCATGGGTCTGGGGAGAGTCACTGCTGGGACTGCAGAGTTATGCTTTCCTGGCCCAGCAAAGGCCCCGTGCTGAGACCTGCCTTGGCATGTGGCAAACTGACATTTTTTTTAGTCTGACAGGCTCTAAACACTTCCCAGATCAGAGTCTGTGGGACCTCGCGGGAGCAATGGGGTCAACTAACAGTAGTCCAGAGGTGGCAGTGGCACTGTCAGGACTTAATGAGAAACTTCAGCTCCACTCCATGTGGACACTCCATCACTCATGTTCCACCACCCAAATCCACTTGCATTAACACCAGACTTCATCTAAAGGATTTTTTTAAAAGTTGATTTTAAAGACAGAGGAAAGGGAGGGAGGGAAGGAAGGAGGAAGAAAGAAGGTGGGGGTGGGGGAGAGGGGGGGTGGGGGAGACAGAAGCGGAGGGGGGAGAGAGAAAACGCACATCGATTTTGCTGTTCCACTCTAAAGACTTTTTTTAAAAAGGCCCTTGGAGCCCTAGCCAGTGTGGCTCAGTTGGTTGGGCATCGCCCTGAAAACTGAAAGGTTGCGGGTTTGATTCTCGGTCAGGGCACATGCCTGGGTTGTGGGTTCAATCCCTGGTCAGGGTGCATGGAGGAGGCAACCAATCAATGTTTCTCTCTCTTCCCCTCTCTCTAGAATCAATAAAAGAAATTAAAAAATAAAATAAAGGCCCTTGGATTACTCCCCACCCCTAAGATGGTTCAATGTATAGGGCCTGATTCTTTATAGGTTTATTTTCCCATTAAAAAAAAAAAAACACCTACAACTCTTAAAGTACTGATCTAGGTACCTTTCTCACAGGAGGTTTTGTGATAAAGTCTTCATATACATCTTCTGGCTTTACAGTTGTGAAATTTTCATGTAAAATAGCTATTTTCTTTTCATTGTCCCAGCCAGCAGGTCTAAAGGCAGAGAGAAAGGGTTGGCTTGTTTTTCCTGTGACTGCCTTACAGCGCACAGAGCACATCCTGGGTCAGACAGGACTCCTGGGTGAGTTCCCACCCCACATAATTGTGTCTGCAGTTGCTGGGGTTGGCTTGTAACTTTTAGCACACAAGCCAGAATTGACTGCGGGCTACCCCGTCAGACCAACACTGTAGGCCCTGCTCCATACAGAGCTCGTGAGGCCCAAGGCCTAAGGAGCCAGAATGGGATGTGACCACACCTGCTGACCCGCAGCAAGTGTTCAGAGCCTTCCCACAACTCTTCCCACCAGAGCAAGGACGAAACGGGGCCCTACTCCAACAGAGCGGAGAGTGCAGAGACCGGCAGGGAGGGCAGAGCTCAGGACAGGAGTGTTTCTCTTCAGCACGCAGGGACCCTCCTGTGAGCTGTTTCTCTTCTTTCTGACGAGTTTCTATGGATTGGTTCATTAATTTTACTGGTTTGGGAAGATCTACCCTGGAGTCAAGGGGGTCTACCAGGACATGCACTGTTCTGGGCCCCAAACCAGAGGGACACAGTCCTTGAGGCTCCCACATGGGTGCTGTCCAGCTTGACATCACAGAGCAAGATGGCACCCAGGTTACACTAAGTTAAGCCACACCAGACTTTCCTAAAGGAGCAATTGTAAAATACCCTAAATGACAAACTTTTGAATTCTACAGGCTCTAAAAGATGGCAACTGATTGCTCTCACAGGCCTTCATTTTCCATCCAATTCCTGCTCCAATAATAGCTCTAAAACTAAGAGAGTGCTTAGCCAGGGCTCTCCACCCAAATCACTTTATTGATGTCACCAGCTCCCAAACCGGCAACTACCTACAGGAGCCAAAAGTGCAAAGGGACAGGTGTGATCAAGACACCACCATGACCCATGGAGCCTTGAGAAGCTACAAGACACCTCTCCACTACAGACCAGCCCCAAACCCAGCCCGTCTCCCTGCTCCTGCTCCCTGGGAGCACCTGTGACCTGGGCACTGGCTGACTCCAAAAACATACTGCTTTCTGCCCTTGTGTCTTTGGTGCCTACCTGACTGCTCTAGATGATTCTCTGAAATCCATCCAAGCCTCTGGGTTTGCTGTCTGCGAGCAGCCCAAGGAAGGCTCTCCCCGAACGTTTAGCAGGGCACCTGCTCAGTCCCACCTTCAGTCTTCTCACATTGTCCCGCCCGCCCCTCCAACCCTTCTGGCCTGCCTGGCCCACACCACTCCTCCTTCCAGCAACACCTCCTCTGCCTTCCCTGCTGTATTTCCTCTGCTCCCCCACTACTGCCCTACCTCTCGCTGGCTGTGTGTACATCTCTACAGTGCCATTGTGCCTCTCGTTCATTTGTGTCCTCAGCATAGAATCCAGGCAGTAGGAGGTGCTCAGTATTTGCTGAATGAATTATAATTCTTTTTTAAGTCAAGAGGATACTCAAGCTTAAAAACATTGATCTACTGGCTTAAGTCCTTTCAGAGACCGCAGCTTCAGCATTTATTTATGAATCCACAGCATTTATCATTCTTCAGTGAGAGAAAGACAAAAACTCAGGCAACAAGTATCCAAGTCCCTGCCCAGGAGCTCCCAAAATGGGAAATGCCGCAACACAATAAGCAGGCAGTATAGTCAAAGCCCATGCTCATAGGGATGCCTGCTAATGGGCAGAGAAAACAAATGCTTCATCAGAAAACATTCAGGATCCCCAAAACACCAATTCCCTCTCCTTCAACTCCCTCCCCACCAATTCCCTCTCCTTCAACTCCCTCCCCGAGCCAGTCTTTCACCAGAGTAGAAAGTAAGTGGAAAAAATGGCTGGCTTAAGTTTTGGCAAATTGCTCTCAATGAAGAAAGGCAGCACACCCCTGACCTCACAGTATCCACATCCCTCAGACTGGAGGCAGAGTGGCAAGGAATCTGGAAAGGAGCGGAGAGGGAAATGTGGGTGTACCCGTCACCTATGAGGTCTAAGCACTCTGGCCCAAGGTAGCAGAAACTTGCCTGTGTAAGAGAGAAGGCACCTTACTTGGAAGGATAAAATATAAAGAGCCGAGGTACTACGAAGAAAAGAAAAAGAATTTGAAAACATCACCTGTAAGGAACTTACATAAAAACTGCATCCTTTTCCACAACTAAGGCAGGTGTGGCAAAGTGGAATCCGTATGTTTTATGAACAATGTACTTATACAATAAGTCGAGGTTTTTCTCTTCCTTCACCGACGTGTAAATCAAGGCAGCTCCATCTAATCAATCTGCTTAAGGAAAACCAATTCACTGCAGGAGAAAAACACAAGCACAATCCTCACAGTACTACTCACAGGCTGATCAGTTTTTGATTAATACATGATCAATAGAAAAATGTTAAAACTTTAAAAACTAAAGAGGGTAACAGTAGCAGACAAACAGGTCAAAAGCATAAGGCATGTTGATACTAGCAGGCTGTACAGGTCATACCCTAACATGCAAACTTGTCTTCCAACCCACCCAATCGCTCCCCAGCAGTCAAGTTAATGGCTTTGAGATGAGCCCAGGAAAACACCCTCGGCATGTCCAAGGTACACAGATTCTGTCCCAGGCAGACACTCACACGTGATTAAGTTTGTCATTCAGCACACCTTTTATGAGAGGGGCACCTATATTTATTGGTAACTTCCACTGAGCTGGACAAGCTAAAGGGGCCAAAGGAAGTGATGAAAAGATCCCTCACTCCCCCCTTGGGGTGTGGGACTATGGCACCAACTGCCATTGGATTTTTACAGAAATAAGACTCAAAGAACAAACTACTGACACAGCATCTTACATTTGTAGCATCTAAAACAATATCATGTTGGGTAATTAACCTTTTCTGCAAAAAAAAAAGTTTTAAAAGATTTCTAAGATATGAAAGTAACCTGGTAATAAAATTGTCAGATATCAGCCTTCTTCTTATATATAAAAGCTGATCAAATGCACAGTATTCAAATAAAAGTAATCAAATATAGGCACAAATTAAAAAGTCTCAAATTCCAACACAGTAAAATACAAAACTAGTAAGAAAAAAATGTATACAGTATCTCCCTGACAGAAGACTATTCTGGATTCAGGAAGCACTATATCTCTTTAAAGATGCCCCATTTGGAGGGAAGCCTGGGCCTCCCAGCCCCAAAACAGCACCCGAAGGATACACTGGAGGCAGAACCTCCGTAGATGTGACTGGATGAAGTCAAAATGCTCATCCCTATAATCATGCTCCTTCTCCAGGACACTCACAGCATCACACTACGGGGAAGACGGAAAGAGACAAGAGTTATCTTTCTGCATCTCTGCCTGCTGCAAATGAGAACAGCGTCTTCTTCAGGATTGGAGTATCACAGTTCCAAAGAAGAAAGCCACAGGCAAAGGTCCAAGCACTGATTAAACAGACAAGAGTGAAAAGCAACTGGACATTTTTCTCTTTCATCCTGGGCCCCAGTTTCCTATCTGTAAAGTGGGAATGTAATAGCTCTGATCACCTTATGGCTGTTTTAAGAACCAAACCAGGTTACATCAGGGAACGGGCCCCCGGACACAGCTGTGCACTGCACACTCCACAGGGCTCCATTCTCACAGAATGTGATGCAAGTGGCACCCCCTGTAGTGGGCAAAGCAGTGGCTCTGACTGGGAATAGAGTACTTCTGAAACCCAAAATGTTTCTGAAGCCACTTCTTTTTATTTTGTGAAAGACACAACTTTCTGTGCGGCTGAACTTAATTTCTATTCCCACTTTATCACTCTACAGGGTAAACGAATCTCAACTCTCGAGTTCCCTCCCTTCTTTTCCTAGGGTTATATTCCTTTCTGAAAACCCCCTTCAGTCCAACAGACTGTAGAGACCAAAGCCCGAAAGAATTCTGCTCTTCTATATTATTTTTTCATTAGTTTGGGCCATGTGAACTCGTTTCCACAGCCTTATGAAAACTGTTTTTAGTTCCGAGTTCGAATCAATAAAGTTGACAGTGCTTCCTGGAGATGAACAGAGGCTATGAACAAACTGAGTGATGTCGTATTTCAAGCAGCAATGTTGAAATGACAGTAATTTCTAATGCTGACATGTTCAATGTACCTTCATGAATCCCGAATTAGCCCAACTCGCCCTTGGGAAGACACCTAATTAAAGCTTCCCAAACGTTCCTTCAGATGGTGACTGTTCACTGGCCAGACCCAGCTGAGCCTGCAGCCCCCTGGCACACACCTTTGCGCACACCACCAGCACAGGGATCCCCAGGTTATGGGTCAGCACGTTGTCTCCGAGAGGCAGGGCAACATGTTCTTCGTCAGGACCCGAGGTCAGAGGCCCTCTTCTCTGTGGGGAACCTTGACAACCTTCTTCAGGTTCAATATAGTCTTGAAAATCTTTCACAACTACCGGTGAAAAAGGAAAAGAAAATTACACACACAAAAAAATATATGCCAGCTTTAGGAAACTGAAAAAGATGGGAACAAGCACCAATCACAAAGAACTGTGACAAACTCCCTAATTGCATCCTATTGCAACACTAGGAATTTGGGGATGATGATGCAAAATACCAATTCTGACATATTCAGCCTGAGCATTATAATTTCAGAGCGGCAAAAACATTCCCCTGGACATCTTCAACTGTATCCAACTCTTAAAATGGCTTTTTAAAAACTTCTAATGCTTCAACAGTTCCTATGAAAAGCCACTTTTCTTATATATCACACATTTTCAAAATACTAGAACAGTTCAACTGTGTTACTTCAATAGAGAAAAGCGCTAGAATACCTTATACTTCTAAAACTCTTCAAAGTTCTCATTAGAAATAATAAAACAATCTGAATTCCACAAAATGTGCTGTCTCCGTATAGCTAGTAAGTCCCCGCTGAGGAGCGAGGCTGGGCTTGCCCAGCACCAGCCGCATCTCCTCATCACCCCCGCTCCTATGGACTCAGTTGCATCTTTAGGAGATCCTGAGTCACATGCGCAGTGTTAAAGGGCCTGTTCTTGTCTAGCACCAGGGGTCAGTGGTACACTACCCACAGAGTCCCTCCTTTGGCTAAGGGTCAATCTCACAGGTGGTCTTTCAAGTTGAGTAGTCCATAGCCTCAGTTAAGCCAAGTGAACACAAAGCCCACAGACCCACACCTTTTCACAGGTGTTTCAAGGCTTACAGGTCAGGCCAGAGAACAAGCACATGATAGTTAAAGCTACTCCGAGCCAGAGGAGCAAACAGGCAGCTTTACTTTCTGTGCCCAACAGGACTAAAGGGCCAAAAGCCCTGTTACTCTCATCCACAACATGTTCATTAAGAAAATGCAAAAAGCTGGAATAAAGAGAACCTAGAGAAAGCTATACATACTCCTCTCTGCCCCACCCGCTAGAGGTTTCAAACATTTTTTTAAAATTGAGTTTTAATTTACCAAGATTCTAGGTTACCATTATATAAGCTTCTGGAATTATCTGGGAGCACACTATCTATCATATAATAACACTGGCACACAAAAACACTGACTAAGCCCTAACATTTCATATCTACAACCTCTCCTTAATATAGTTTCATGGTTAATATAAATAATCTATTCAAGATCTACACTGCATTTTGGACAAAAACAGGATTTTCTGATTAACTAGTTAGCATGGTTGTTAAAAGATCCTGAAGGAATCAAAGGTTCTCATATTTCTCTTTAAAAGCATTTTAACGAATCTTCAACTCAATGGAAAATACAATGGTTTAACTATCTGGGTAATACCTGTTATTGTCCAAGAACACATGAAGCACCCAACTCGGGATTTTCCAAGATGGTGAGCATGGCAGAGCCTGGAACAGGTGAGCTAAGCCACCGTGCAAAGGGAAGCAGAGGCAGGGCAGCTCTGGCGGTCTGCTCCATGAACCTCCCTTACCCAGGGTGTGGCACAAACCCAGATGCATTCTCCATATGCTGTGATGTGAAAATGGTTGGGAAGCCCTGGGTTAGACTTCTCATTTTCTAAAGGAATGGCTTAATTATGGCTGTCCAACAACAGTAGGAAATGCACGTTTTTAATAACAGCATTTTAGAAAATAAGTTGGAAGGCAGAATATTCCTAACAGCAGTTGGTGAAAAGGGAGGATAAAAACATAGCAAGGACTGTGTAATTTGGGTAGTAAATGTGCATCTCCCTTAGGGTACCCACATACCACAGTACTAACAATTTCTCTCTAGAGGGAGGGATGGCCAGTATTTCACAGCAGGCGCCTCGACCCACCTGGGGCTTCCCTTTAGCATCAGATGGGGAGTGGATATGGGAAGGAGATCCCACTGTGCTCTACTCTAGCTGCTGCCCCCTTTTTCTTACCTTTTCCTTCCTCTCTCACCTAATTGATCACCCTTTGGTCCCACAGTCCTACCACAGACAACACCTAATCTTCCTCTACTTGATCCACAAGGGAAGCCCCAAGCATAAAGCAGAAAAGACAAGACTAACCTACACACAAGCACCATCTTCTGGCAGCTCGGAGGGTTGCTCTGCCCTCCCCCTCACTCAGATGGATCCTGTAGCCAAATAGCTGCCACAGATTCAGGACCAACCGGGAACCTAATCCTGAAAGAGAGCGGCCAGCCATGGAACAGCTTTCCAAACTCAGGGGACTAGAGACTGGTGTGGGACTGGAAACTACGGTGGGTGACAGCCCTTCACTCCTTCAATACAATACCCAGAGTCCCATTAATCAGGAAAACGGGAGTCCTCTGAGCAAAAGGATGGCCAACTGCTTTATTAAAAAGTAACCTAAAACCAGCAGTAACAAAGGCACTCCCCCAACACACAACATCTCAGAGGGGGGTGGTGAAAACGAGAGAGGTCCTCAGACATCTGACCAGTCATGAGACACGGGCAGGTTCCAGCAAGTGCTCGTTGCCCTGCAACGTCCTCTCCCCTCCTTCCGTGTAACTGAACTGAACCCTGACACTTAGAGCACAAGGCCACACAAAACACATTTCCCAGCCTCCTCAGATAGACAGCTGGCACTGGCCCTTCGGCCCTTCTCTCCTCTTCCTCTACCCTGCTGTCTGCAACAGGGATGTGAAGGCTAGAGCTCCAGTTATCAATAGGAAGAGAACCTCACCCTAGACATGACAAAGCAGGAAGCCAGGGTCCTTGGCCTGACCTCCCAGAGCTGCTTTCCAGGCCCGAACTGTCTACCTCCTGATTTCATTTACAGGAGAGAGAAATAACCCGCGGGCTTTGTTTCAGCCACTGTTATTTTGGGTTTTGTGTCACATGCAGCTGAATCTAAACCTAAGTGACAGGCATCAACGACTAAGACCACAAAATAAATTCAGTGTGTCATGGGAACACAAACTCCCAAGGAGCAGGAATCTTGTCTGCTACACGCATCCCCAACACCTAGCACAGACCTGGTACAAGGCAGACACTTTCCCTATTAGGGAGGAACAATATCCTTGGCTCACTCTCTCTCTCTTGTTTTCCTTCTGTTTTAACAAATCTGTACAAGGTTAAAACTCTAAACTGAAATCGCCAGTGCATTAACCCACTAATCTAGCTACAGTGTTAAATGGGCTCAGAACTATTCTGAGAAGTTGTCTTTAGGACCTCTATTTCAGGGGGAAAGAGGCATTATCTAGAAAGGTCAGTGGCTGAAGAGTGCCGAGCTGAGCTGCATAACAATCACTGCAGCTCAGTGATGGGGGTGACCTGGGAAACACATACACACAGCGAACCACAGATCAGATGTCAGGCTCCCTGTTTATGCTAACGTGGGACAGAAGCAAGTAGTGAAGTTATGACAGGAAGACACACAGCAAGAAATTTCTTTGAAAAGCACATCAAAATTTCTGAACCCTTCTCCCAGTAACTGTGAAGATCCCACGTGCCATGCCCCAGAAGCTCTCATTAATTCACTAAAAGGAATGATGTCATCCTGTGGAAATAAGCCAAGCCAAGCCAAGCCTGCCCTGGCCAAGACTGCTGCCGCCGCCACGGCCACCACATCTCCAGCCCCTGCCCCTCCCATTTCCCTGGCAAGCGGACAGAAGCTGATGTAACTGTACAGAAGCAAGGGAAAAGAAAAACAAGCTTCTGTACCACACCAAAGGAAAAAAAAACACAAAACTTCCTTTAATTTGAAAGTTCTTTGTTCTCAAAAAGACCTCGATATCTTTAGTCTTAAAATAGCCTTTCATGTTAATGACAAAAAAGACCTTCCTATTTAAATGAACTAAAGTCTTATTTGTTGGATCCCAAAATAAACTAAGTTAGGAGTTGAAAGATTTGTCTTTTGTGGGGCTTCCTTTAAACCTGCCAATAAGAGGGTCCATAGGGCCTCAAATGGATCCCACACAACAGACTCAAGCTGCGGAGATCTCGCAAGTCTCCATCCCCACTGATGCTAACTCAGTAGGCAGAGAGTAACAGAAAAGCAGAAAGACACACAGAACTGATCACATTTTGGGGGGAAATGGGAAGCCCTTCTTTTAAAAGGGAACCAAGAATATAACAAAAAGTACTGACTCATTAATATCCTGCAACTGTGACATGATATAAAAACTGCTTTGAATACCTGTAACACATTTTGCCTACAGAATTGATAGGAGTAACATTGCAATAAATGGTGCAAACCAAAACACACACTCTGCAAGGGAAGCTTTGAGCCTCTTGATACTGAGAAAAGCAAAGCAAGGTGGTTGGAACCATCCAAAGAGACTACTGAGTCTTCCCACTAAGAAAATCTTATTTTACTTACACTTCCGTTCCAGCTCCCTCATTTCTTCTGGTGGAATCTTCATTTTATCGATGTGCTCACGTAAAACACTAGCCCATTTCTGCAGAGATTCCATCACAGTCCAAGGCCTAGACATGTCTGCTACAAAGATAACCAAGGTCTCCGGCAAGGATTCGGCAGAAACTGCAAACTTCAGCAGGCCTTTGTGGTACAGGTCTCCATCCAGAATCCACACGTTACAGCGCGTGTGATCTGAGAAAAGAAGTGAGGCGAAGTTACTGCCTGAAAATGACCACCAGCCCTGCTGAAAGAAGAGCCACATCAGAAAATACTTGAAGGTTACAGCCAAAAAGTGCCACACAGGACACAAACAGAAATCTTAACCAGAAAAGGGCCCAAGTGCTCTGTGGACAGAAACCCTTGGTCAAGGAGCCTGGTGAATTGTAAACCTTAAACTTTTCTTTTTTTGAAGATTTATTTATTTATTTTAGAGAGAGAGGAAGGGAGGGAGAAAGAAAAGGAGAGAAACATTGATCGGTTGCCTCTCACACGTTCCCACCCAGGGAGCTGGCCTGCAACCCAGGCATGTTCCCTGACCAGGAATCAAACCTGCGACCTTTTTTGGGTCCACAGGCGGGCGCTCAATCCACTGAGTGTGCCACAACAGCCAGGCTAAACTTTAAACTCTTTCAACTACCATAACATATTACATCCACATATAAAAAGATTCCAGCAATGTCTGAGGAGTAAAAAGTGAAGGGCACTTTAGCTTTCGATGAGAATCGAAAGGTACTAATAAAAGCCACAATGTTCACTGGTCAACTGTCCCATGGCCTACATAACCCATTCTCCTAAAACACCAGCAATCTGTGAGGCAGCAAGCAATGCCGAAGAGCCCGTGGTTAAACAAGCTCTTCTTGTGCCCGTCACACTAGGCAGTATGTTCACATACTACGAAGGGTACCAAAGAGACAGGACACCTTTGTATTTAAATGCTAAGATAAAATCATTACTTACATAAATTGAGATGTGAATGACTGGATACCTGATGATTTAAGGAATTACAATTATTCTTATGTGATAACAATATTCTTAAAAATCCTTATCTTTTAGACATGCATATGAAAGCATTTGCATACACAGTGATATGCCTGAAACAAGAGTCCAGCACGGAGTGAAGGGAGGAGAGGGTGAGAACAGTAGCTGAGGCAAAATCCATCAGGAACTAGGAACTGCTGAAGACAGATGAGAGATACACCGTGGTTCACACCAGTCTTTCTACGTTGCATGTGGTTTTTGTTTTCCGTTAATAAAAAGTTAAAAACATTCACACAAATGTACAAGTGCTGATATGTAATGAAGCATGGTTCCAAAATCATAACTAAATGACCACACTACAGAAGATAATTCTCCAAATTAATATATTTTTAAAAAATTTTGTCATTGTTTTTAAGGAAAAAAATTTTTTTATAAAAGTGCTTTGACAAAGAACTCCTACCCTCAAAAAATGTCATTAAACTTATTTCCCAATAAATACCATCATATACTTTAAAAATCTGTCTGTTACTTTTTTTGTATAATCAATATACTGTAAAAAATTTATTTTCATAACTTGATTTCAACAGTATAATAAGGTATCTACATCTAGCCACACTTTCAAAGCTCTTATACATTTTACTTTTTTAATTTTATTTTTCAATTACAGTTTATATTCAATATAATTTTGTATCACTTTCAGGTAAATCAAAACTCTAATACATTTTAGATAGTGGTTTTGGTTTGGTTCTGTGAATTCCTTCAAAAATACTGCTCTGTACCTAAAGCCCATGGATTTTAATGTGTGCCCCTTACCAGGCACAGTTCCTTTTTCAGCTTCTTTTCCCACTGCCTATTACATGCAAGAAGATCACACACACAACACATGGCATGAAATAAATGCCTCCAACCCTGAAGGCAGTGGTCCTGCCCCACCATAAACCAGGAACAAGCTGAAGACTGTTTTTTCCACCTGGGTGACTGCCTGCAGAATGTGTATTTATAACCCAGTCACACCACATAACAAAAAAAACTGCAGCTGAAAGAGGAAGTCAACCACAGGTTCAAAGAGAAACCTGAAAATAGGTAGCCTAGAAAAATCCCATAAATGCACAGACCATGAAGTTTTTAAGGAAACCTTAGAGAATCTGAAATAAAAGTTAACATGTACTTCAACTCAAAGGCACATGAATATGGTTAATATGATGTTTTGGCAGGAAATATGCTTATGCCATCTTGAAACAAAGAGGCTACACAGTTGCAGAGTACTCACAGCACATTTGTCAAAAGGGTACTACAGCTACCACTCTGTCGTAAGCACTCAGCTACATGTGACACATGCTTCCTCTCACTCTGTCAACCTACAAAACACGTATCCTTATCCAGTTCTAAAAACGAGGAAACTGAGTACACAGTGGGTTCAGGTGAGTCACAACGAGCGACCACAGGAGTGAGACTCCGAACCAGTTCTGCGTGACTCCAAGTTCTTCCCACAACCATGCTGCTCCACAAAGACAGGAAGCAAAAGACTCGGACATATGGGACTTTCTTGGCCTGGCTCAGTGACCCAAGTCCCGGCCCTACCCACGCAGACTCCAGTTGGCCTAGATGGGCACCTCCGTGTCTCTGTCCTTTTTACACATGGAGAGCCCTCACCACCAGGTCTACCTCCTGCCTTTCCTTCACACCCTCCTGGGAATTTTCGGCATGGCAAAGGAAGCAGGGGAGGAGGCGCAGGAATAAAGTCCCTGGAGGTCTAAGGTGACCACTAAGTCACCATTAATACAGGACAGGTCTTCAGGCTTTAACAAGCGATCCTTATACCTCTGCCCCCTTAATAATGACTCTTGGAGAGTGAAGAACTATCATGCTGGAAAAGACCTGGGTCCAGCTTCTTCATTTTAGCAATAAGGAAACGGGGGACCAGAGGTGGTGGGATCTGCCCCCTAATATAATTACACTTATGTCATGATCCTGTTTTAAATGGGTTAGGAAAATATTAAAAAAGTAATTTAACAACTACATTTCTTCCATATACTCCATAACTTCCCCATAAATAAAAAGACCTAGACATCAGTAATTACTTATTTTAGAGCCATTCGAGATCTAACATAAAACCTAAAAGTTTATAAAGGAGGCAACTGAGTAATGGTAACCAAAAATCATTACTCCAATCCAGCTCACAATTATACTTCCCAGAAAGAATTGTAAACTGGTATCTAATCCTTGTAAGGCTGCTTACCCTGCACTATTAATCACCCCAACTACCCTGCAGGTAGAAACTATTCTATACACATTCTCAAGATGAGAAATTAAGAGAGAACATTATCACCTCTTAGCCTCTATTCCCTCCACTGAAAGAAACACAGGAAACTAGCATTGTTTACACCATCACAAAGAGACTCACAAAGTCTCCTGTGAATACCCGCTGAGCTGTTTACACTCTGAACCACACCAATTTCAGACTCTCCACTAGAACCAGGCAGCGTAACAATGGTGCCCAGATCAGCCTGCCAAGCGTTTCTCTCATAGAAAAGTCCCCAGCTTTTAAAAACATCTTTCTTATTACCTTTATGCGCATCTGAAACTTTACCTCCAGGCTCTCCTTTTAAGTGGGGGCTACCCAGAGCAGCAGCTGACAGCTCCATTCCCCATTTTCCCTAACATACTCTAAAAAGGAAAGTGAGTAAAGTCCTACAAAGACATGCACTTCATCTATTCCCCTGTGATTTATTCTCTTAGAACTGTGGACCCTGAGAAAGAAGATACCTACACAGAAGGGCTCCTGTTGGTTAACTGGGCTCAAATGAAAAAAACCAAACAAGACAGAGCCTAGCAGCCACTTCTATACAGGGCCCTCTTGTGCAAACCGCACTTGAAGGAGAAGCCTGCATTAAGCTGCCTGCCTCCTGCTCTGAGTCTGTCATCTGAGCCAGCCCTTACAGAGGAGTTCCTGGAATCTTATCTCAACCAATAGGACTGAGACTTTCCCAGTCCAATAGGAGCTATGCAGCTATAACCTCATCAACACTTTCATTGACCAATCAGGGACAGGGACTTCTGTCTATATAAAGTCAGCTCCTCTCTGGAGTAGGACATCCACGTTCCCTTTTCACAGAAGGCAGAAGACTGTATTTCCCCAGCTGAAGATGTGTCACTAGGGCAGAACTGAGCTGCCTGGCAGGAGAGAGGCCTCACCCCAGGGCCTCCTTCTAGCCAAGCAGTCATGTGGCTTCACAACTGAGCGGTACCATTAAGCGGTTCCATAGCCACACTCTTTTCACAGCCATGCTATATCACAACTGAGCTGTTTTGCACTAAATAAAGTCTCCTTCCTCACCACACCCCAAACTGGGAATTCCTGTTGGCACTGAATGGGCACCAGCCCACTGGCTGACGGAACTAAACAGAATACTGAGAACGCCTGGCCAGCTGCAGGGGCTGCATGCAACCCAGGAGTCGGAGACCTGTATTCAACCTCGCCACGCACCAACGCTTCACTCACCGTCTCGGTCCTCATCGTGAACGCTGAGGTAGAGATACTCTAGGCCTCTTCCTTTTTTGCCATGCTCAGCTCCTTGCAGTTTAGTCATGAGGGTTGTCTTACCAGAACCATCTTCACCTGCACATAACGGGTGTAAGAAGACAAAGCGTACTGTTTACTGTAGGCAAGGATGACGAGTCTTGACATTCACACAAAGAACAACTAAGAATCTCCCCAAAGCCTGCTGTTGGGGTCTCTCGCCTGCATGCACAGACGAAGCAAGCTTTGCTGTCAGAGTGGATGGTGTGGGGAGGGGTGATAAAGGCAGCACATTCCAAGGTCTAAAATGACATTCTACTGCAGCTGTCTGCACTTTACAAGGGAAGGACTAACATGGACTCGTAAGATATGCATTTGGAGAAGTAAAAGGTGGAACTAGTTTCTCACAAAATAAACTTTTACCACAAGAAAAGCAAGAAATCTTCAATATGTAATTAACCTTAAAACCCAAGAACTCTGAACTCAAAAAAGTCTGACTCTGCATCACAAACAGGAAGAATGGAAGCTATCATTCACTTTTGACTTTAGTCCATCTCTTTCATAAGCATCTCAAAACTAATGAAAATAATTATAGACCTAAGCAAAACTCTTAAGCATAATCTCAGTAATTATCAAGCACTTCCTCATCCCCAACCAACCAACAACCACACCCCTCCAAATAAGAAACTTTAAACATCAAGATGACCCACCACCAAGGATCATCACTAGGCACCCCTGGGATTTAATAACATGGACTTACAGAGCATGAGGGCTGAAAGGTATTCCACAGATCAGAGGTCTCCTTGCTCACCCCCAATGCCGCCACCTTACTCGGGCCCCCCAAATCCCATCTGGATCGGGCTGTACAGCAGGTACTGCCCGCCTGACTTCAGTACCTGCTCATTTTCAGCCACCTGCCACTCCACTGCCAGAATTCCCTTTCTACCACACAGATCCAGTACCTTGATTTCCCCACTTCCTGAAGATCTCTAAGGGTCCCCTGTTACCTAGTGTGATGGTCATTACCTAAAGACCACCTGCTCCACTCCTCAGTGATTCCCATGATGATTGGGGGACAGAGGTGAAACAAAAAGCCCTTGAGAATCAGGGGTCTTCAGGAAAAAAATCTTCAACTTTGGCCTTCCACAATCTGTCTCCCCCAAGGAACTTCTGGCAGCTTCCAAATCCCCACACCTTCTTGTTACCTGTGTGTTTCTGCAAGCACTAGCCCTGTGCCCCTGCATGCTGACACTTATCCTTCAAACACCCAACCCCAAAATTACCCTCTTTCAAAACAGCACCAAGCAGTGTGATGCTCCCACAATACTCTGCCTATGCCTAGCTGGTATAGTGCAATGACCAGCACACCTGTCCCTCCCTACATGGAGATTCTTGTGTAGTGGCTGACAGGTGTCTGTGTTGTCGGGGCGCCCGGCCTACAGGTCCCACTCAACAAATGGGTTTGCTGGATGAAGGAACCCAGTCAAAATCCCGCACCTGCATGCGGAAACTGAAACCAGAGACGTTAAGGAGCCTGACCTAGGTAACCCAGCAATGAGGGCTGGAATAAGGCAGTAAAGTGCCTTGGTAAAGGCTCCAAGGCCGCCTGTCCTTTGCAGAGTTCCTACCACTGCTCATGAAGACGGAGGAGGGGCTGCTGTGCCAACTCCCCACAGCCCCGACCTCAAGTCACCTGGTGCCACGGCTTCCTTCACCTAAGCGTCTCCTGTACTCACTCCCCTCTCCACGCCCACATTCCTTAACCTTTGAGGTTGTGAGCGCAGGGAGTCAGGGACATTTAAAGCAAGGCTAATGTTGTGCAGCCAAATGACTAAGGAATGCACCGACAGCCCCATGACAGCATCACTGGGCTTTCCGAAACGGCAACACCCCAACCTCAGACGGGGTGGACCTGGCCCTGTCCGGCTGTCCAGCCTGGGTCCTCGGGCCACCGGGCGAGGCCAGCTGCGGGCGGGCAGCAGGGGAGAGGAAGGCTGGTACTTGGGCGCGGGACGCCCGCCTGGCCCACCCCGGCTCCCCGGGCAACGCCCCACCGCCGGCGCTCACCAAAGACCAAAATGTTCTTGCCGGACGGCAGCTTGGACCTGGCGCGGGTGGACACCTCACTCAGGATCGAGGACCTGTGGGGACAACGGCAAAGCGGTCAGCCCCGGGGCCAGCCTGGACCTGACCGGCCCGGGATGGCCCGTCGGTCTGTCCGACGGTCCGGCCCAGCCCGGCCGGCTCCCCGCCCGGATGCGGCCTCCCCCGCCCATCCGACACAGCCCGGCCACCTCGCGATCTCACCATAGGCTCTGGCCTTCCTCTTCCTCACTGGTCAGGTCGCCGGCGGCTGCGACCGCGGGGCCATTAGGGCCCAGCAGCACCTTCTTCTCCACCCCCACCGGCGCCATCTTGCCAACTGCTGCCACAAAGAGGACCCTCCCCCGGGTCCGCGGAGGACCCGCGAGGACCCTGGCCGGGACGCCCGCTGCCCGCCGTCCCACGCGCCGCGCCTCACACCGCCCACCCTGCAGGGTGCGCGTCGCCGGCCGACTCCTCCGGGGACTCGATGTCCGCAGGTTCTCACAAGGCCGTGAGGTCCCCTCGCTGGTAGGAGGCGGGTGGCGGTCAGGCGGCAGCCGAGGCAGCCAAGCGCGGGGAGGCGGTGGCAGGAGCCGCTGAAACGGGCGCGCGGGCGGCCTCTGCCGGCCGAGGGGCGCAGGGCACCCCGCCCCGGGTCCTCCCGGCGCCAGCGCCTCTAGCTGCAGCTGCGCCGTCGGGGCCAAGGAAGCCAGAAGGGCAGACGCGAAAAGCTCGGGTTTTGGAATGAGACTAACGCTTAGAGCTCTTCATCTAGCTCTTAACCGTGTGTCAGAGTCACCTTATCTCCCTGAATCTCATCCAACGTGTTTACAGATGAGAAATCTGAAGCTCATAAAGCTTAAGAAACCTGCCGCAGGACCCAATGCTAGAAGATAGGACCCTAGTACTTAAAATCTTACTCTCTGGTCTTAACCTATTACATCACGAATTTTGCCTAATCCTAGTCAAGCCCCGCATTATGAGATCGTCCTTAAGATAGACCCCCGAATTCTCATAAATATCCCTTTTTTCACCACCTTTTTCACGGACGCTATTAAGATTGTGAGGTGGTGATAATCTTTACCGCAGTGACAATACATAAGTTTATTAACAGGTTTTTAAAAACATTTCCAGGAAACCAGCATTTGACACCAGAAACAGGTGGCTTTAATTCCCTTTCTTCAGGGGAGAAGAGATGTAAAGGAAGAAGGGATAGTGGAGAGAAAGAGGAACGAAGAGGATAATGGAAGAAAAAAAAAAGAAACAATACATTTTGCCAATCAAGCTGAAATTTAGGTGTGGCCACTACCTGGCGGCTCTTGCTATGAAGTCTGTAGAAACAGGCTCACTTTACAAGACTTTTCTAAATATTACAAGGAAGTGAGGCATGGCAGAAAAGCAGCCACCCATGTGGATTTCATAGGAGTAGGACTCTGATCCTGGCTCTGCCAAATGGATTACAGGACCCAACAAAAGGACACACCATGTTTTGCCATGGATAATGTACTCCCATGTATAGTGCGCACCCATATTTTTGGTCCAGACTTTCAGGAAAAAAATCTTTCGTTTTAATTTTTTAATTCCATTTTTTATTTATATTTAGAAACAAAAGCGATTACCATATTCCAAGGCATTGTTTTGCATATGGATATTGTTATTGCTTTCCAGAGTTACACTTTTAATGCATAAGCATAAATAAAAGTTAAAAACATTTATATAGATATGGAATTAGCACTACCCATGTATAACACGCCATCTTATTTTTCCCTCAAAAATTTGGGCAAAAAAGTGCACATTATACATGGCAAAATATGGTATCACCTACCAACCTGAATGTATGATTCAACTGGGACAATGGGAGTGAATACTCATTAAGAGTTGTATCTCTGGAAGTCTGGAAAAAGCAGGCAAAGTGTCCCAAGTCATAAAAGGGCAAGTACTGTCTGAATTTTCACAGGACAGAAGATGAAGTTGAAAACTACAAGCCACTGAACTTCATTAGCCTGAGGTGAAATTATCTAATACGATCAGTTGGAAAAGGAAAAGATAGCACCACATTTAGTTTCTTTTTTGCAAGACTAACAGGAGGATACTGAATACTGCAGATCTAGCAGATGCATATTTCAACAGGACATTTCACATTATAGATGAAAAAGTGAAAGGTAGGCAGGACTGAGGCTTGTTAAAGACCAGGCCCAGATGGGCTTGGTGATCAGGGACCACCAGAGGAGGCCACTAGGGACCTGCTCCAACCTCCCACCCTGGCCCAGCCAATTCATGGTGCTATCAGTGTGACTTGGATGAGAAGGTAGCAGAACACCATAGAAGTTGTGGATGACCTGAATCAGGAAGGGATGCCTAATATAATTGATGACAAACTGATTATAGACTAAACCTAACAGGATGGAATTCAATAGGGACTACTAAAGTCCTGTAGTGAAGTTAAAAATAAATGCATGAGAACAAGGTAGGAATAAAAGTGACAATCTATAAATCAACTATATTAACTATAATTTGAAAGTTGGTCATGTAGAATGCTAAGAAGCATCATAGGTAAAAGGTCCATAAAACCTCATCTGGCCTAGCAAAGAGGCTGATGCCCTCATCTTCCAGTCAGGACACATTTCTTTCTAGACACAGTTTATACACAGACAAAGAGGTGTCCAATGGTCAGTGACTAAGCTCATAAAGAGACATGACACTTCTGTTGAAGCATGAAGTAGCTGGGGCTCATCAGCATACAGGATGAAGGGTGTAGAAGGAAAAGAGGGGAAAGTAATAAACACCTTCAACTCTACCAAGGGCTGGCATGTGGAAAAGGGATTCAACTGTTGTGGTTTCAGAAGGTGCTACAGGGAGGCACATTTCATTTTAGCCTAAGGGAGAACCAGCCATCAATTATTACCCTGTGAGGTAGTAAATCACAGGTTTCTGAGGATCTATACAAAATTAAAGACAGCCATCAATGTCCAGATTGTCATAGAGAAATGTATGCCTCTGGCAGAGAACATGAATTTAAGCTCACTTCCAACTCCAAGGATCTGTCATTATTAAAATCATTTTCTATTCCCTGTTGATTTGGCCAGGTCTAAATTCCTACAGCTATACAGTCTTCTAATATGTCATCATTTTTGGCTTTCCTTTTAGTTTCCTCATTTATTTTTATTACCAAATATCTCTATTTGAGGGAGGGAAAAGCAGCTTATGCTAACCAAAAGTTGGCCAATGGTTAGGATAAAGTTAAAGTTTTCAGAAGGTAGTAGTTTATTTTAAATATAGCATCAGTGACAAACACAAAGCAGGGTCTAAGCTACAGCATGTCATACTCTTGGGAATGC